>VMDR010003324.1:33416-73856 GCA_007922815.1 Macrotus californicus
GGGGGGGGAATTGGGACAACTGTAATAGAATAAACAAGAATTAAAACATGATAAAATAGTAAACATTCATCCTAAAATCTGCACCAAGACGAGGATGTATGGTCTCAAATTTGTATTTGAGATCCTAGTTAGTGCAGTAAAGATTGGAAAGGATGACATAAAACTGTTTAGTGACAGATGACATGAGCACATACAAAAACTTTCCCAAGGACTACGACAGTGCACTACTACTAATAGAATTAACGAGATTGCAGGGAATAAATCAATATTAACAAATTTATTGTATGTCACTATACTGTCAACAAAATTTAAATGTAATTTTCAATAGCACCACAAAAACATTTAGGGGTAAATTTTTTTTAATGTGAAAAACCTGTACACTGAAACCATAAAAACATTACTGAAAGACATTTTAAAAGACCTAAATAGACTTCCGGCCAAGATGGAGACATAGGTAGACACATTGTGCCTTCTCGCACAACCAAAAGAAGGACAACAACAAATTGAAAAACAAAAAACAACGAGAATTGACAGAAAATCAAACTGTATGGAAGTCCGACAACCAAGGAGTTAAAGAAGAAACACTCACCCAGACCAGTAGGAAGGGCGGAGCCGGGCAGAGAGGACTCCCGGCAAAGCGGAGGCTGGAGGACCCGGCAAGATGGTGGCTGGCAGACTGGGCGGCCCCACATCCATGTGTAGATGAACCGGGAGGAACAACTGGGGAGTGAGATAGACTGCACAACTGAGAGTCTCAGTATGGGAAATAAAGCCTCAAAGACTCTGATTGAAAACACCTGTGGGGGTTGAGGCGGCAGCGAGAGAAACTCCCAGCCTCACAGGAGAGCTCGTTGGAGAGACCCACAGGGTCCTAGAATGTACACAAGCCCTCCCACCGGGAATCAGCACCAGAAGGGCCCAATTTGATTGTGGGGAGTGGGGGAAGTGACTGAAAACTGGCAGAGAGCAGAGCAAGCAGCATTGCTCCCTATTGGACCCTCCCCCACATACAGCGTCACAACACAGCGACATGGTTGCCCCGCCCTGGTGAATACCTAAGGCTCCGCCCCTTATACGTAACAGGTGCGCCAAGACAAAAAAAAAGGCCCAAATGAAAGCGCAGATCAAAGCTCCAGAAAAAATACAACTAAGCGACGAAGAGATAGCCAACCTATCAGATGCACTGGTTCAAAACACTGGTAATCAGGTTGTTCACAGAATTGGTTGAAATGGTTGCAGATTAGATGAACAAATGAAAGTTACAGTAAGTGAAATGAAGGAAAATGTACAGGGAACCAACAGTGATGGGAAGAAAACCGGGATTCAAATCAATGGTGTGGACCAGAAGGAAGAAAGAAACATTGAACCAGAACACAATGAAGAAACAAGAATTCAAAAAAATGAGGAGAAGCTTAGGAACCTCCAGGACATCTTTAAACGTTCCAACATCCGAATCATAGGGGTGCCAGAAGGAGAAGAGGAGCAGCAAGAAGTCGAAAACTTATTTGAACAAATAATGAAGGCAAATGTACCCAATCTGGCAAAGGAAATAGACTTCCAGGAAGTCCAGGAAGCTCAGAGTCCCAAAGAAGTTGGACCCAAGGAAGCACACACCAAGGCACATCATAATTACATTACCCAAGATTAAAGAGAAGGAGAGAATCTTCAAAGCAGCAAGAGAAAAGGAGACAGTGACCTACAAAGGAGTGCCCATAAGACTGTCAGCTGATTTCTCAAAAGAAACTTTGCAAGTAAGAAGGGGCTGGAAAGAAGTATTCCAAGTCATGAAAGGTAAGGACCTACATCCTAGATTACTCTATTCGGCAAAGCTTTCATTTAGAGTGGAAGGGCAGATAAAGTGCTTCCCAGATAAGGTTAAGTTAAAGGAGTTCATCATCACCAAGCCCTTCTTATATGAAATGTTCAAGGGACTTATCTAAGAAAAAGAAGATAAAAATATGAACAGTAAAATGACAACAAACTCACAGTTATTAACAACCACACCTAAAACAAAACAAAACAAAACAAACTAAGCAAACATCTAGAACAGGAACAGAATCATAGAAATGGAGATCACATGGAGGGTTATCAGCAGGGGAACGGGAGTGGGAGAGAGGGGGAAAAGTATAGAGAATAAGTAGCATAAATGGTAGGTAGAAGATAGACAGGGGGAGGTTAAGAATAGCATAGGAAATGTAGAAGCCAAAGAACTTACATATATGACCCATGGACATGAACTAAAGAGGGGGAATGTGGGTGAGAGGGGGTGTGCAGGGTGGAAGAGAATAAAGGGGGGGAAATGGGTCAACTGTAATAGCATAATCAATAAAATATATTTTTTAAAAATTAAAACAAAAAAATAAAATAGCATTTAATTAGATGATTAAAAAAAAAGACCTAAATAAAAGGATGTATGCATCATGTGTTCATGGACCAGAAGACAGTATTTTTAAGATATCTGTTCTCCCCTGTTGATCTATAGATTTGAAGCAGTGCCTATCAAAATCCCAGCAGACTTTTTGGGTAAATATTTACAGGCTGATTTAAAATTTTACATAGTCATGCAAGTCTTGAGTAGCTAAAATAATTCTGAAAAAGTAGAACAAAGTTATCCTTCCTGATAGCAAGACTTATATAAAACTACAGTAATCAGGATAGTGTGGTTTTGACCTCAGAAGAGACATATAGATCAATGGAGGAGAATAGTCCAGAAATAGACCACCAAGTTGATTTCAATTGATTTTTGACTAAAGTGCCCTGTAATTTGATGGGAGAAAACTAGCCTTTCAACAATCATTCAAGAAAACCTGGATATCCTTATGGAAAAAGAAAACATGAACCCTTACTTCACAGTATATATAAAATTAACTCAAAAAAAGACGACAGGTTTAAACATAAAAACAAACTATAAAACTTCTGTAAGGAAACGGAAGAAAATCTTTTCAAAGTTTAGTAGGCAAACATTTCTTAGGATGCAAAAGCCACTAACCATCAAAGAAAAAAAATGGACAAATTAAAGTTTTTCAAGTTTATAAAGGTCTTCTCTTCAAAGGATACCATTAAGAAAAAATGGCGAGTTGCTAACTGGGAGGAAACAGTTGTAGTACATGGTAGATCAGAAAAAGGACATATGGGACAATATATAGAAAACTTAAAATCATAAGACAAAAATGTGGTAAAAGAGTTGACTAGATGCTTCACTAAAGGAGATATCTATAAGCAATGGTCAATATGTCCATGAAAAGATACCATCGTTAGCCAACAGGAAATGGAAATTAAAGTCAACAGGAGAGGCTGTGATCAGGAGACAGGAGCAAAGAACACTGGGAAACTTTAAAGAAATAAAAATATTTGATATCAATAACAATCTGGAAAAAATATTTTTAAAACAACTAAAGTGAGTGATATCATTCAATGTAGACTAGAATAGCTAAAATTAGAAATACAATTCCAAGTGAAAGCAACTAGCTTCTAGCACAAAAAAGTCCAGCCATTGTTAATATAATGAGAATGGTTTGTGTGACATGGATGTAACCTGGCAACCAAGGAGAGTGGACTGCCATGTGCGTGTGTGAACAATGACGACGTCACTATACTGGTCGGTGGGGGTGGTAGACGCCGTGGAGTGAGTGTGTGTACTGTGTGGCCACTGCATTCAAACTTACTTAGCGAGTAGAGCAATGAATCTGCACCAGATTTTGTGTTATGTTTGAACATTCCTCCATGGAGACTATTCAGATGATTCAGAAGGCCACAGCTGTGGGCTACTGGTGATTGACAGCTTCATCATGACAACTCTCCTGCTCAGGTGTCATGTCTCTCGCAGAGTTTTATTGGCAAAACATCAAATCACCCAGGTGACTCAGCCCCCTACAGCCCAGATTTGGCATCCAGGAACTTCTGGCTTTTCCCAAAACTAAAACCACTTTTGAAGGAAAGAGATTTCAGACCATTGATGAGATTCAGGAAAATATGACAGGGAAGCTGATGATAATGGGAGAGCAGTGTGAGGTCCCAAGGTACCTACTTTGAAGGGGACTGAGGTATCATTGTCCTATGTACAATGTTTCTGGTATCTTGTATCTTCTTCAATAAATGTCTCTATTTTTCATAGTACATGGCTGGATACTTTCTGGACAGACCATATTTCATATACATATAATTTTTTTTCTTGCTGTATAGTAGATAATCTTTATTGAAGCAAAAGATCACATTTTGGAGAATATTTTGGAGGCAAAGTTTGACAACTGTGAGGTATGGTAAATTAGAAATATAGAATTAATAATGGAAGTATTTTGTTGAAGTTCACTTTATTTATTTATTTATTTTACTGTTGTTCAAGTGCAGTTGTCTCCATTTTCAGCCCACCTCAGTCCCCCACCCCACTCACCCCCACCTCCCACCCTTGATCCTACCCCCTTTGGCTTTGTCCATGTGTCCGTTATACATGTTCCTTGATGTGCCTTCCCCTGTTTTCCCCCATTATCCCTCCCCTCCTTCCCCTCTGGTTACTGTCAGTTTGTTCTTTAATTCGATGTCTCTGGTTCTATTTTGCTTGCTTATTTGTTTTGTTGATTAGGTTCCACTTATAGGTGAGATCATGTGGTATTTGTCTTTCACCACCTGGCTTATTTCACTTAGTATACTGCTCTCTAGTTCCATCCATGCTGTGGTGAAGGGTAGAACCTCCTTCTTTCTCTCTGCTGCACAGAATTCCATTGTGTAAATGTACCACAGTTTTTTTACCCACTCACTTTAGAATACAAGTGTTAATAGTTCCACTTGATGAAGTGGTTAATAGGAACAGATTTGGAGGAGAGCTTGAAATTCTGTAACTAGTTCTCAAAGTGGTTTGTAAGGCAAGTATAAATTACATTAATTCTAAATGTCCAAGGCAAGATTATTAGCCAAAAGAATCCTTTTATGAAGCCTTTTATAAAGGGTATAGTATGTTTTAGTACTTAGAATAATCACTTTCTGTGTTTTACAAGTTTAAAATTTTATTTTTTATTATAGAAAGCTACACCTGAATATGATAGAAATCAGCAAGTACTTACAAAAACTTGTTGATAAGAAATACTATTTAAAAGCACAAGAAAACCAAATACAGTAGATCTAAAAATGAGAAGAGGATATACCACTGAGTTTCCTTTTCTTCTTTTGAAGGTTTTATTTTATTCTCATTCAAGAGAGGGGAAGGAAGAGCAAGAGAGAAACATCGACCTGTGGCCTCCTGCACATGCCCCGACTGGGGATCCAGTCAACGACCTTTTGGTTACAGAACAACACTCCAACCTACTGAGCCACTCCGGCCAGGACCACCGAGCTCCCTTTTAATTATAATGTTCTTGATCCTCAGTAGCATTCAAGAGAAACTAAGGATGTTATAATCAAGACAACAACTTTGAAGAAATTCAGAATATTATTGGTGGGTATATTGAGCCTATTATGTTTGGTTCCTGTGGCTTTCAGAAGGTTTGTTCATGACTGGGTTCAACTGTACCTGTTTTTGGAGACTTATAGTCTCACATACTAACCTGAGTCTCCTTTAATCTCCAAATTAAATCCTGCCAGAACAAGGAACAGATGAATGTAATTTTCTGGTTTCCCTAATCTACCTATCAAACTGTACCTCCCTTCTGGACTGCCTGGCTCCCCTAATCTTGACCTGTCCTCCTCCTTCGCTACTTTGGAGCAAGAGGAAAGCACTTTAGCTGCGTGAAGGCTGTTGACAGCCATCGCTGCAGCTGTAAGATCTGCGTCTGCGGTTCGATCGAAGCGGGCGTTTTCCCTCCCTTTCACAGAGGTTGTAAAGCCTGGAGTCTGTCAATATATCTGCTTTGGCAAAATCCCAAACAGTGATGGGAATGGGCCCGAGACTGAAGTTTTACTGCCCAGTTAGAGTCTTCAAAGCCCTTCCTTTATTACAGGTGACTAGCATCTTGGAGCCAATATCCGAACTGTCTCTGAGTGTCCCAGAACACGGAACTCATTCAGCAGCTTCAGGCTTTGCCAAGACCTGTTTCATGGCCAAGTAAGCTAAACTTCCACCAATGAGAGCTTTCATTTCGGCTTTCTGAACCTAAGGCTTGAGCTAGCATAGCCTCGTCTAATTAATTTTTGAAAATCGGTGTATTTATTTTAGAAAGGGGAAGAAAGAGAGGGAGAGAAACACCAATGTGAGAGAGAAACACCAACCGGGTTGCTCTTCATGCGCGCCCCCAAGTTGCCCTGGGTGTGTGCCCTGACCAGGAATCAAACCCCAAACCTTTCTGTTTGTGATGATGCCCAGCCAGCTGAGATACACTGACCAGGGCACCTCATCTAATCAATAGTTAACTAAAAGTTTGGTCTTTTGGTTCTAGAACTTTTTGTCTCTGGTTCTACCTTCTATGAGTACGAAGAACACAAAACTATGTACAATTACAAAGAGGCCTTGAGAATGGCAAAAACTCAGCACAAACACTCTGGTCAAACCTCAGTAATGAACATGGCTTCTAGTCCTGCCCAGGGACAACAGCAGCCCCCTTTGGAGTTTTTGTCTGGGGAGCTCAAGGCTATCAAAGAATGTACTATTTGTTCTTGCAGGTCTGGTGTCTGACCACAGGCCCCGGCCTCCCTTTCTTAGAGCACTGACTCCAAAGGGTTTACAGTTGGAAATGTGGGTATCAGGAAGGATAAGGCCTCTGTCTCTCAGTCTCTGTAGGAAGGTAAAGTCTAGGCTTGGCCAGTGGCCAGCTGGCCGGATGGCATCCACACAGCCCAGCCAGCCCTTTGCATCTTTCACTTGAGTCCTGGCCATTCCTCCTCCATTAGCCCTCCTCCTGCCTTTGAAATGCCCAGTCTGGGCTTCGCAGATTGAAATGGAGCTCAGCGTCCCCTCACGACCCGCAGTTACTGAGCAAAGTCTGTTTCCATCACTTTAATGAAGGCCTGACTGTTCATCTTTGCAGCCTCAAGGTGTGGGCGCAGCATGAACAGGTTCTGTGGGAGTCTAGACTCAAATGTGTCATTTCTGTGCACTGTGTTCACCAACTTAGCGGTATGGTGAGTGCTGGTCCCGAGATGCTGGTGCAGTTAGGCCAGAGGCCAGGCAAGTGCGTGGTTCAAGAACGCAATTCATATGCTCACGCTTAGCTCTTCAGTGTTGTCGCTCTACGTAACATGTAATCTGGGGACTCTTTTTGTCCTTAGATGACCATTTTTAAACTTATTTCCCCATAAATGGCCATTCACAACACCAAAAAGTCCTTCTTGAGATACAATATGCACATGGACTATTTGTTTTTTGAAAAATTTAAACTCAGTTTTAAAATTTGAATAAAAAACAAATTAGAGCTTTAAAAATATTTTCTAAAATAAACCACGTGGGCATTTCAAGACAGATTATAACAGATTATACAACAGACCAGAGGTTGCACACCATGGCCTGCCAGCTGTTCTGTCAATAAGGTTTTGGGGACCAGAATCCTGCCCATTCGTCGGAGCGTAGTAGTTGGGACAGAGACCCTCTGGTCTGCAGAGCCCGCCTGGCTTTCCACCGAGGCTTACCAGCGTCTGCAGTAGGCAGTCCAACACAGAGGTGCCATTTGCTAAGTGCTGCTTACCCAGCAAGATGCCGAGTGTGTGTGTGCAGAATCAGGCCGTGTTTCCTGATTCTGAAGAGGAAGGCTAGATTTTTACAAAACTGTTTTTGAATGTCCTGTTTTGTTTTTTAGCTTTTTTAAAATCAAGTGCAGAAAATGGTTTCCAGCCCAATTAATTCTCACAAAGGGAATGCATCTAGGTAAGGGCAACAGAGGGCAAGGAACATCCTTACCCCACTCCCCTTTGGAGACACCACCTCCTCCTGTTACCCGCAGGTAACCACTGTGTCCTCTAGCGGCGTAGATTACTTTGGCCTGCTTTAAGCTTTATATAAATGAAAAATTTAAAATATGCATCATTTGGGTCTGACTCTATTTGTGAGAAATGACATTTGTCAGATTTACCCATTTATTGTGTGTGTAGCTATGGTTTTTTCCCACTTTTATGGTTACAGAGTACTCCATTGTATGAGTAGATCACAATGTGTTCATTCTACTCTTGGAAAACACAGTTTTTGTTTTCGGTTATTTGTAAATAATGTTGCTATAAACATCCTTAAACTTGTCCTTGGGTGCACACTGACGTGCATTTCTGTGTGTTCCTAGGAGTGAAATTGCTGTGTCATAAGTTCTGTGCGTGAGTTCAAGGTGAGGAGATAGCACCAAACAGTTTTCCAAAGTGGTCGCACCAATTCCCACTCACACTGACAGAGCTGGGTATCCCTAGTCCTTTCAATTTGGGCCATTCTGATGGATGTGGTTTTAGCTTTAGATGTAAGTCCCTTCTGTTCTTAGCGAGTCCTCGATGCTTTCCCCTCTGGCAGCTGTGAAAGGGCCTAAGACGACAGAACTGACCTCTGCGGTCCGCTCTGTCCTTTGGGACTGTCTTGGAGGAGGAATGATGGGCCCGTATTCCTCACTGACTTAAAGCTTCTTCTAACTCAGTGGTTCTAACCCTAATTGCACATTAAAATGACCTACAGATCTTAAAAAAACAAAAAAAAAAACAAAAACGGATGCCTGGTCCTACCCCAGACCTGACTGAATTAATATGGGGAGGGACCTGGGTGCGGGGGTTGTTTACACGCACCGCGGTGATGCTAAAGGTCAGCCAGTGCGAGAACCGCAGCTGACGTTGCAAAGATAAGTTTGTCCACCAGATGGAGACAAAGCACTTCTCTCTGAATAGGCTCCGCAAACAAAACTCCATTCTCTGACTTTTATGGTCGCAGAAACTCCAATTTATGTGATGTGCCAAGCAGGGCAAACATGTGGGAAGACAGGTAGAATTATCTTTGGTGCTGTTGCTTGCCAAGATATTCTTGCCACTACTGGAGAAAATTCCAGGAACTAACTCAAAAAATAACATGGATAAAAATATGTCTTATTCACCAATTACCTGTACTAGCATCTAAAAATATTTTCAATTCTTTTCCTAGCTCGCTTTAATAAAATAGACCATATAAGCTGATGTCAATACTGAGAAATAAAAAAGGATGGTGTTATTGTTCATATATTATAGAGTGGAAAATTTTGGCATGAGATCCCTCCAAGTATTATGCAAATAGAAATCATCATCAGCACGAGTAAATTATCTTAAAATATGCTCACAGGATTTTAGGAAATATGCAAATGTAATAATGTAACTTACATTTATTCCTAACTCTGAAGTGCTTGATTGGCAGCTCCCAACTTTCCTTGCTCCCGTTGCCTAGCTCTCTCACAGAAGCTCTAACACCTTGATCTCTGCCCCTTTGTAGCTACAGATGGTCAGTGAGATTAGGTAAAAACTGGTGGGGAGGGCTTCCCTTCCAGAATAAAATGACCAAGAGTTAGAACAAGAGATTTCTTTCCTCCCTTGTTCTCCCCTCCTCCTGCCCCCATCCTCTCAGGGACACAAAACTTGGAGGTGGAACCACCATCCCTGTCCAGGAGGTGACAAATGGGGACAAAAGCCAGTATAACTAAGGATGGCAAAGAGGACAAGCAGGAGGAGCCTGGATCCTTCCTAGATGAACATTATCGGAGGTGAATGCATAGTTTGGCCTATCACCTGGTTATAGGGTGACTATTTTCAACAGAGCGTCGCTAGAAAAGCCAGGATGCCCTACCCGACACAGTCTGTAATTTCTTCAGGGAACCCCTCCCAGGTCAAAGCACACAGACCCTGCCAGGGCCAGACACACAAGTAACAGAACAGAAACGATAAACCAAATAGCAATAGACAACAGTATTCACATCAGCGCAGACCTAGTTTGAGCTTAAGGGTAGATGACACACAAAGGTATCTAATCTGAAAAAGAACTGGGGAGGAGCAAGATCCCTTCATTTTGGTTTAGCAGAGTGGCAATTTGCTATGTTTAAAATTTTTTTTTTTTTTAATTTTAGAGAGTGGGGAAAGGAAGGAGAAAGAGAGAGAGAGAAACATCGATGTGAGAGAAACATCGACTGGTTGCTTTTCCCAGTGCCCCAACCTGGGACCGAACCTGGAAGACAGGTGGGTGCCCTGACCGGGAATCAAACTAATGACTTTTCACTTTGCTGGACGATGCCCATTCAACTCGGCCACACTGGTCAGGGCTAAAATATCTTTTAGTAATTTTTACTTATTGATGGGGGTGGGGGAAGAGAGATTTGTTGTTCCACTTATTTATGCATTCATTCATTGATTCTTGTATGTGCCTGATGGGGGATTGAACCCCCAACCTCGCTGCATCAGTGGGTTGCTCTAACCAGCCAGGGCTGGATCTGTCCACTTCTGACAGAGGGTCCTGGAGTCTCCAACTATAGTAATGGATTGGTTTATTTCTCTACCCAGCTCTGTAGGTTCTTGCCTCCTATTCTGGTACTCTGTTGTTAGATTCATCCACGTTGAAGACGGTTAGATCTTCTCAGGGAACCGACCCCTTTCCACTGTATAATGCCCCTCTTCATCTCTGGTAACGTTCCTTGCACTGGCTCTGGGGCTGGAAGCCTAGCTTTCCCACTGAGGACTTGGCCTCTGAAGTCTCTCCATCCCTTTGTGAAGAACAGGGACAGCCCCAGTGTGCAGTGCGGCTGTTCCAGACATCCTGCTGTCATCTACAGAGGAACAGTCAGGAGAACTAGTCATGAAATGTCAAGCATCAGGGTCAGAACTCAGGGTCTTATCTGTGTCCACACCTGCTTGCTCCCCCAGTGGTTTTTTCGTATTAGCTTGACGTCAGATCTAACGGGAAACCGTTGGCATTTTCCTCCAAGCCCTTCAAGGCCTGCAAAGGCCGCCTGCAGTTCGGCCCCCCAGTCTAAGATCTTTGGACCCTCGCGGGCAACTTGCAAATGAATTTTGCAAAGTCTGGCCTGGCGCTTCACTGCCCACGGCAGCTCCACCAATCACCGCTGGCCGAGTCCCTGGAGCTGGGGCTGGAAGCCACTGTCTCGCGAGGACATCCAGGTGAGGCCCGCGGGCGGGGTCCAGGCGCCCCTGGGCGGCCCCACCGCCCTCTCCCATCGTAGCCGTTAGGGACATTGAGTCGTTGCCAAACCGCCATTTAGAAAGCCAGTAGCGATTTG
Organism: Macrotus californicus; assembly: GCA_007922815.1. Taxonomy (NCBI): domain Eukaryota; kingdom Metazoa; phylum Chordata; class Mammalia; order Chiroptera; family Phyllostomidae; genus Macrotus; species Macrotus californicus. The sequence goes on from VMDR010003324.1 coordinate 44,555, forward strand.
GACTCCATCAGAAACCATTCACATTTTGCGGGAAAAGGATTGAATCCTGTTTGGGGTACCTACCTTGCAATCTATTTAGTATTTGGGAAAGGGTGAATTTTTAAAAATGTGTTTTTAGCTAAAAAGTGAGACTAATTCCTAGTAATGAACCTGCAGGTCCAGACGTGGGGGTAGTAACCAGCTGTGACTACTGAGGCTCTGTGGTATGGGGACAGGGGCTGAGGCTTCAGGGCCAGGCAGGTGTGCATGCCACTCAGGCCTTTGTGGGTTGTGAGGTCACGACCCCGCTTTCTCCTTCTTCAAGGGCTTGTTCCATTGTGTCTGTGCAAAGGACTGACGGGTCTCAGAGGATCACAGCGCACTATTATCAACACTCAGCGGCTCGCTCCAGTTTGGCTGCTGTTCCAGATGTCATGTCGTTGTTGGAGCAAATCGACACTTTGGTGCCTGGTATACCTAAGTTGGAAGTCATTTATCTAGAACTGAAAATATATAAAAACAGAAGTAATAGCCTGAACGCTGCCCCCTAACTGGCCACCAGTAACTGGGGAGCCCAGGGGAGAAGGGGCCGGCGGGTCTCACTGCCGGGTGTGCAGACTCGCCCTCGCTCCGGAGTTTTCAGCGCAGACTGACTGCCCACAGGGCAGGCAGGCCTGGAGTCCTGAGCTTTGTTGAACGCGCATCTCCAGGGGGTAAACCTCCGGTCTTCTGCCACTGCGGAGGGAACATGGGCTGTTCTGCCTTCGGACTTCCAGGGACTGCCCTGATTTCACCCACTTGTTCCACGACAGGGACGCTGTCACCCCAGGTTCAGAGCCCCTGAGGGACCTGCAGCAGGAATGAGCGGCTCACACTTCTGCCCCCGCCGGCTGAGGTTTCCGCTTTTTTGTGTTTGTTGAAAAGTTACTTCTACAACTGAATTCTTGCCTCCCAAATTTTGTTGCTGTTGTCCCCTTGCCCCTCCTACTTATCTATCCTTTCGCATGCTGATATCACATCTCTGTCACACGTGGTTCTTTTCTAGGAAGAAACAGAACCGGCATTGCCTGGAACTTAGCGACTGATGTACAGGGGGCCGCTCTCTTCCGTGTGTTGAACAGACTTTTGTCCCACTTATATTAAGGAAAGCTAAACCTTAAAAAGTAAAAAACAGAAAATTGTAGAGAAAATAAAATTTATCAGAGTTCTCACAGATGGAGGGTTATAAAAAGTAAATTTATAATCATTTTCATTTTTATTCTCCATTTCCCTCTGGCGTGACTTAAAAGTACTCTCATGCAAGTCCATTTATATCTGTAGTCCAAACAAATAGAATCCACAAAAGTTCCATGTCACTTTTATTCAAATATTTGTGTGTGTATTCCAGGTTCTCTTGGGTACAAGTGACAGAAACTCACCCCAAACTAACTGGAATCAAAAAGGTAATTTGTTTGAATACCTGGAATCCCAAGGGTTTATCCAGCTCTCGAGACAGCTGGGTGAGGGGGAGTGTCAGATGGTGTCGTCTGGATGTGACTGGTCCATCCAGCTATCACAATGTTTCATCCAGATTTTTACCATGCTGTTGACAATAATGTTTAAGCACATCCAACAAGTGTTTTCATTTAAGACGGCTCCCTCGGGAGAGTAATTTTTCTCTTGGCACTTCCTTCTTGTGTGGATGAGAGCCACAGAAGGAAATAGCCTGGTAATTTCACAATCATCACATGTTCAGTGACCTTCTTCTGATACACTATTTTGTATGGACACGCGTGACTTAACATCTGCACGCCCTTGCACGTTTGGTTCTTCTGCCTGCTCCTTAGCCATAGTGGGATGCATGTCCCGGCCCCGCTGTCCCGACAGAGCAGGGCAGCAAGGGGACTGCTGGCCACCAGCCTATGTGGGGCCTTCCCACTTCACTACAAAGCTCTCCCACTGCCCTGCCTGCCCGGAGTCTACCAAACGCAGGGGCTGGTGGCCAACTCCACCCCAGCAGCTCTGAATAGGGAAGCTCTGCTTGTTCTCACTGGAATTGTGTGTGTTTATCTTAGGGAGCCAGCTCCCCTCCCCAGAAGGCAGAGGAGAAGCTGGGGAGGGCAGTGGGGGAGATACTGGGCAGGGCTGCCGATGGCCTCTCCTCTTGTCCCTTTGGTGGGGGTTGTCTCAGAGGCGAGGCTTCTGAAGGCCAAGGGGTGAGGGATCTACTCGTAAATTGACCGTGGGAGGCCACCTGCCATGTGCATTTAGCCGTCAACACCCAGGAGTCCTTCCTGGCCTCACAGCAGCTGCTCACAGTAAGCACCGGTCTCCCCCATCTCCATGGAGCCCGAACTTCATCCTCCACCCAAAGTGTGAAAATCCTCGGCTGCTGGAAGTCCTCTCATTATTTTTTTCTTTTTTTTAATTTTTTTAAAAAAAGATTTTATTTATTTATTTTTACAGAGGGGAAGGGAGAAAGAGAGGGAGAGAAACATCAATGTGTGGCTGCCTCTCACACGCCCCCTACTGGGGACCTGGCCCACAACCCAGGCATGTGCCCTGCCTGGGAATTGAACCAGTGACGCTTTGGTTCCCAGGCTGGCACTCAATCCACTGAGTCACACCAGCCAGGACATTTTTTTTTTTTTCCAATCAGTGCCTCTGCTGCCCACCATGGTGGGGTTAGTGACTTCCCTCTGTCTTTGTTTTCAGTTCCTTTAGGTTCCTTTAGGTACCTCGAACAGACATTTCTTCCTGTAAATTTGAACTTGAACTTTCTAAAGAAGCTCCGAATAGCCCCTGCCAGTGTGGTTGTTGCCATAGAGAGAGGCTGGGGTCTCACCTCAGGGCAAAATCCCTGGGGTCTAGCAAGATTCCCTTTGGACATTCCTGGGGGCTCCGCCACCACTGCTGACATCCTGGGTAGGCTGGAGGCCACAGGGACACGCCGAGGGGCTGTGCCAGGCAGTGTCTCCTCATAGACACTCTCAATGGGGCGCAGCCCAGAGGCTCCCTTGGATTCCGGGAGGGAGCCTGTGGCGGACGCAGAAGTCGTGGGCCCAGGCCCTGGCTCGGTTAGGCTGTCTTTGCCTTTCTGCATGGAAGCCTGGCCCAGGCTGACTATTCCAGAGTAGGGAATTCCAGCTCTGATTAGCACTGGTGGAGAGGTTGCTCTTGGCAGGGAGACAGACACAGACAGGGTGGGGGACTGGCAGGCTCGTTGGCTGTGCTGTGGCCCTCTGCCTTGTCCCCTGATCCTCCTCAGGGTCTGCATTACTCCTCTGAGTATTCTTGGAGTAGTGAGTGATGGCGAAATGAAACGGTAGGCTGCTGAAACTGCCCTGTACTTGTGGGCTGGGGAAGGGGTGCTGCTTTTGGTTAGACCTGCTGAAAACGGAGGCTTCAACATATTGGGTAACCATCTGCTGGGACCTCTTATCACCCAGGAGCAGTGCTGTGGCCATTACCTCACTGCTTCTCTTGCTTATCAGGGAGTCCTAGGTCTCTCTTTCCATGTGTAACTCAGGGACACCGTTAGTTCAGTCTGCTCTGGGTCCCGAGAGTCCGGGAGTGGCTCCATGTGGGGCTCCAGCTCCTCATAGTTATGTCCTACAATCGTCTGTGGATCCTTCGTGATTTGCTCTTATTTCTCATGGAGAATCAGAAATTTCTTAGATTTTCATACTCCATGAACATGCAGAAGGGAATATAATATATTCTGCTCTAGTGCTGTTCTTAGCTCCTTGAAGGTCTGTCCATCACAAGGCAAGAATCTGTGGATGAATGTATACAGAACAACTTCCAGACTCCACATACCCAGTGAGTCCTGCTTTGACCCTGGGGAGTTCTGGGGCAGCATGGGGGGGACCGATCACCACAGGAGGTAGCCAGCTTGTTGGAAAAGGTGGGTTTGTTGAGGAAGTCAAAGTCCAGTCCAATGTTCATGCCAGCATCCAAGAGCAGCTTTTCTGCCTTTCAGTCCCGATGGACAATTTACTTCTGCTGACGGTTTGTACAGAGGACACCAACTGATGGAATCTGTCTCCAGCCTCGTCTCTCTCCTGCGGCCTTGAGTCCCTAGAGATGCCAACACCCCTCCTCCACCGGAGCCTTTCCCTCCTCACTGCAAACACCTCACTGTGTGGGGGCGATCCTGGCCTTTACCATTCCCACTTTGCAGGACAGACCCTGGAGGCTGCAGGACTTCTGCTGAGTCTCACCAGTGACCTCGACCATCCATCGCGTTCCCAGCCAGGAAGTGCCCGGCCAGCTTTTCTGCAGCTGAGTCCCCCTCACCAGTGCTCTTGAGGAGACCGTTGCCAATACGAGCCTCTCCTTGGCGGAGGCGGCGAGAGGCCACAGCACTGGGCTCACTGGGCGCTCGGAGTCAAGGGGTGCTAAGCAAGGGCAGTTTACACTTGGCAAGAACTGGTGAGAAGCTTGGTCCAATTCACCTCAAAAGAAGCCCGTTCAAAGTTCACCTGATGAACCGGCCTTTGTAATGGAATCAAAACACAGCGGCAGATGAACAATAAAGGTGAAAGCAAATACCAACAAACTTCATTTTTTTTAATTGAGTGAAAAACAAGAAAAAATGATAAAAGAAAAGAAATGAGAAAAAGAAAAAAATAAAGGGGGAAAAACCCCCAACAACAAAAATAGACCAAAATGCCAAGGAGGAAACAAGGTAATTTTGGTCAAAGTCCCCCAGGTCACTAAAGACAGCCTCCTGAGCTAGAAGGACCAATAACCTAGGCCTTAGGAGGTCATAGGAAGAAACCCACCAACAAGGTGGGGGATTACCTGCAGTGATTTTTCTCATTGTTTGGGCCTCAGGTAAGACCCTTTATTCTTTAAAAAATATATTGAAGACTCCAAAGAACTTTTTGTTTATTTGGGTTATGGCTACCATTTATCTTATTAGAAATTGAAACCTGTAGGGTGCTTCGGTGCCTTTTCATTTCTAGTAGGTAAAGGTGTAATTTTTGGCTCTTAAAGAGTTTATAATGTTTATACTTAAAATATTCAATTCCTTTCAAAACTCTTAAGTGACTGGTTTCAAATTGATTAAATACAATTTAAGTGGTATTGTGATATTATCTGGAAATGTTCTGTTGCATAAGACATAATCAGGTACATTATTAACATCGATAAAGCTGAAGGGAAGGGAGTTCTCATATTATCTACAGTTTTGCCCAGTTCTTCACAGATTCCTTCCTTCCAAGGACCAGAGAACTTACTATGTCAGTTTTATTATCTTTGTTTTTTTTTTAAGATGAAGATTTTATTTATTTATTTCCAGAGAGAGGGCAAAGGAGGAAGAAAGAGAAGGAGAGCAACATCGATGTGAGAGAATAACATCAGTTGGCTGCCTCTCACATGCCCCTGACCAGGGACCCAGCCCGCAACCAAGGCATGCGCCCTGACCGGGAATCAAACCAGCGACCTCTCGGTTCACGGGCCAGTGCTCAATCCACTGGGCCACTCCAGCCAGGGCTCATTATCTTTAAATGCAAAGATTGCAGCTGTGAGTTGAGAATGCCTATCTTCTACTCTTTCTTTTCTAAGCCAACGATCCATGCTTTGTGTTCCTCTCATTCAGCAGGGGTGAGGGCTGGGGGTGTCTGGGGGTTGGGCCTGTCACTGGTACCTCAGAGGAGGGAAACAAGATACATCTACGTGGTTTTTTTTAAGATTTTATTTATTTTTAGAGAGAGGGGAAGAAAGGGAGAAAGAGAGGGAGAGAAGCATCCATGTGAGAGAGAAACATGGACTGGCTGCCTCCTGTATGCTCCCCCACCAAGGCCTGAAGCCGCAGCCCAGGCATGTGCCCTGACCAGAAATAGAACTGGCGACCTTTTGCTCTGCAGGATGATGCCCAACCTAACTGAGCCACACTAGTCAGGGCCCTACATGCTTTTTTAGAAAATCTTTTTTTTTTTAATGTATTTATTTTAGAGAGGGGAAGGGAGGGAGAAAGAGAGGGAGAGAAACATCAATGTGTGGCTGCCTCTTGCACACACCTTACCAGGGACCTGGCCTGCAGCTCAGGCATGTGCCCTGACTGGGAATCGAACTGGTGACTCTTTGATTCACGGGCCAGCACTCGATCCCCTGAGCCACACCAGCTAGGGCGGTGTTTTAGAAACTCTGTATTGAAGTGTAGTATAAAAAAACAAGTGCCCAAATCATCAGCATGCAGCTTGGTGGCCATTCACAAATTGAACTCACGTGCATAACTAGCATCCAGATCCCCTTTCCAGTCACTTCTCTGCAATGGTCACCACTGTTCTGTCTTCTAGCAGCGGAGGTTAGGTTCGTTTGTTTCTGAACTTCACGTAAATGGAATCATGCAGTATTGAGTCCTGGGTGTCTGTTCCCTTTGCTCACTGTTACTGTGAGTTTCAGTGTATTGTTTACTTTGTTGTTCTAAATGCTGTGTTTATTCACTTTGCTGCTCCTGGGCATTTGAGCAGTTCTCAGTTTGGGGATGTTAAGAATAGGACTGCTCTGAATACTCTTGTTCCAGTCTTTGGGTGAACATTCACATGATGTACCGTTGGATATATAGGTAGAAATGGAATTGATTGCTTAAAAGGTATGCATATTTTTCACTTGAAGAGACACTGTGCCAGTTTACACACCTATCAGCAGCGTATGAGCGTTCTGTTTCCTCTCTAACAACTAGGACTGCCTGCTTTTTAACTCTGACCTTTCCATGGGTGTGTAGTGGTGTAGCATTGTGGTTTTAATTTGCATTTCCCTGAGGCCTAATAAAGTAGGGCACATTTTCGTATGCTTATTGGCTATTTCCTTCTCTGTGAAGTGCCTTTTCAAGGCTTTTGCCTATTTTTCTATAGGGTTGCCCGCATTTTTCTCATTGGTTTTGTCTTGCAGCCTGTCGAGGGCTGGCAGGTCCACTCTGGATTCAGGCAGATGGAAGAAAATGTGTGGAGCCATGGGGATGCTTGGCATGCCTTTATTCAAAGGTGGGCAATCCATGTACCCTGCAAGCTGCTGAATAAGGGGAGCCCCTCCCCCTTTACTAGATACAGACAAAAGGGGAGCCCCTCCCCCTTATACTAGATACAGACAAAGCTGGCAGTAAGCCAGGATAATGTATAACATAGTGTGATTCTGCTCATGCGAGCCCAGTCAAGGCTATGAGAACACTACTCATCAGGCCCATTCTCAAGACTATGGGAAACTGCTTCCTTTAGTTGCCCAGACATCTGGGTGGGGAAGCCAGACTGCCTCCGTTTACCCTTCAGGTTTGCAGGTATTTCTTACGTATACTGGGTGTGGGTTCTTTGTTGGATTTGGCTGCATGCACAACCTCTCCTCCCCATTCATTCCTGTTAGCTCTCTGTGGCCACCTCTGCTGCTTTACCCACTGGCCATCCCTTTCCGGCCACTGACTTCTTCCTCCTTGAGCAGCCCTGCCAGACACGCTCCCACTTCAGGGCTCTACAGTAACTCCCGCTGCTGTCTGGAATGTTCTTATGCAGAGATCCACTTAGACCTCTTCCCCGTCTTCTTCAGGTCTGTGCTCCATAGTCACCTTCTCAGTGAAGGTTACCAGGGGATCTGCCTATCTGGTCTTTAACATCCCTTACATATCCTGGCTATCACTTCTATCCGTCACTTTAAACTTTGTATTAATGACATTTTCAAACATACACAATATTAGCCAGAATAGCATAAAGGTCTCTTTTCATGTTTCTATCTTCCGGCATTAATAATTAGCAAAGTTTTACAATCCTATTTTATCCATAAATACTTCAGTCTGAATTTTAATAAAGACTTGTTTTGAAATAGTCAGCATGCCGTCACTGAATTTAACAAAATTAATAATTTCATGTACCAGTCCAGATTCAACTCTCCTGGTTGTCTCAAAGATGTCTTGTCATAACTGATGTTTGAATAAAGGTCCAAACAAGACAAGCACATTGCTCTGTCGGTGTGCGGAACGGCACCAGGTGGAGTCAGACCAGACCTCGGTTCAGCAACCTGGGTACTTGCTTGAGTTCTGGCTAAGAAAGAATTCAGAGCCAAAACTCAAACTATAAGAGAAAGTTTATTTAGCAAGTCACAGAGGTAGAAGAAGTGGGCCGTAGACGAAATGGGCTCAGGAGACAAGTTACAGAGGCAAAAGGAGGGTCCTTAGAGCTTAGGAGAAAGAGAGAGCCAAGGACAACGCCTTGGGGGAAGGGGCTGGGGAAAGACACTGGGTGCTCCCTAGAGAGAGCCTCACTGGGTCCTCTGGCTTGAGAGTGTTTATCTGCACATCTCAGAGGAGGATCCCAGTAGACCAGGGGTGTCAAACTCATTTTCACTGGGGCCCACATCAGTCTCGCCATTGCCTTCAAAGAGCTGAAATAATTTTAGGGCTGTATAAATGTAACTACTCCTTAACTGTTAAGGAGTAGAAATTACATTTGGCCCTTTAGAGGCAACCACGAGGCTGATGTGGCCCCCAGTGAAAATGAGTTTGACACCCCTGCAATAGACTATTCATCAACTTTCCAGGTGTGTCCTTTCAGGGATCGTGGTCTCTACTGATTAGCTGGCGCCGGGGCAGGGGGGCATTAGTCAGTGCAGCTGGTTCTGATGTCAGCCATGACGTGAGTTGTCTGGTTTTGCTGCTCTTCTGGTCCTGGAGCTGAAACACAGCTGAGGCGCAGATGTATCTGATGTCGGTCAAAACCTCATTGTGCTGGGGGCTTAATCCTTAAGGGCTATTCTCTGGCCCTCTTTTTCATTTCCCTCTAAGGCAGGGGGTGGGGGGGGGGTCTAACCTGCATGACTAGCAATATGCCAGGAGAGGAAAGGTCAGGGGAAGGTTTAAAGTGAATGGCCAGAGATATGCTAGGGGAGGAAAGGTCACCCTGGGGGTGAGGTCCTTGTTTTCCCAGTTTTGCCTGTTGCTAGGCAACCGGAGCTTTCCACCCTGGTGACCTTCTGTGCCTGGCCTATGGTCCTTGCCCTGCTCATGTCTGTCTGCCTACCACAGCTTTATTTCCACAGCAACATCACCACGGGAAATACTATATGTCGTAGGTATTTATTTGGTTCTTTTTCTCTCCCATTTGAGTATCAACTCTGAACCAGTAGGACTGTTGTCCATTTTGTCCTTTGCTGTACCTTCAGTACCCGGAGTGACTACTGGCACACAGCAGAGGGAATGAATGAACAGATGAAGTTGTCAGCAAGGCTCTAACGGCTCCAGGAGCTGCGCTGGGTGGACGCAGTCAGATCCGTTGACTTTGCAGCTCTAAAACTCTGGGCAACTTTCTGAGCTTCAGTTTTCTTATCTGTGCATAACACCAACTTTGCAGTGTTGTGAGAAGTAGCCAAACACGTGGACAGTGTCTGGTGCCTGGTGCAATCTCAGTGTAGCTACTTCTGTTTTTCACTGTCACTGCCTTTGTAGGGCAGAAGCAGAAGAAAGACATGTAGTAAAGAATCTGGCCTTGCCCGAAGAGGTCTGGCTTTCGTCCCTGGTTCCTGGAGGGTAACCTTTAAACCCTTAGCTCTCAACTGATGGTTCATGCTAATGAGGTGACTCAAGGTCGTCTGTTTAGGCCAGGTGATATCGGCCTGACCTCCAGCGAGTGGGCTGGGGCTTGAGGCTGAGTTCAATAGTCACTCCTCGTAAAAGCTCCAGACACGGAAGCTTGGGTGAGCGTCCTTGGTTGGCCGGACTGATTGTGTATTGTCATATGTGGATGGTTATCATACCAGGAGGGAAATGTATTCTGAGGCCAATGGAAGCTTTGCATTTGGAACCCTACCCGACTCCATCCTGTGTGTCTCTTCTGTAGGGTAATTTTTATCTGTATCTTTTCCCCGAAAGAAACAGTAGGTGTGAGTATAATTGTTTTCAATGAATTCTGGGATTCCCTTTACCAAATTATTCAACCTGAAGCTGGGTTTGGAAGTTGAACTTGCAATTGGTGTCAAGGGAAGCACCGAGAAGCACGCTGGGTTCTAGTCCAGGCCCACCAACTGGCTGCGGGAACTGGGACGCACCATGAGGCCCCACTGGCCTGCTGCTCATCTCTGGAACAAGGAGGGTGAGCCAAATGATCTCCTGCTTCCTTGTAGCCTTGTCAAGGAAGTTCTTTTCTCAGGGAGTGCAGTGGGACCCCCTTATCCATTGTTCCGCTTTTTGTGGTTTCACGTACCCACGGTAAACTGCAATCGGAAAATATTAAGTGAAAAGTTCCAGAAATAAGCTATGCGTAGGTTTTAAATTGTGCACTGTCCTGAGTAGCGTGATGGAATCTCGTGCTGTCCTGCTTTGTCCTGCCCAGGACGTGAATCGTCCCTTCATCCAGCGTGTCCACTCTGTATATGCCATCTGCCCAGTCGTCACTCAGGAGCCATCCTGATGATCAGGTTGATTGTCTTGGTATCACAGTGCTTAGGGTCACAAGTGACCCTAAGTTCGCTTAATAATGGCTACAACGCTGGCAATTTAGATCTGCCAAAGAGAAGCTATGTAGCGCCCCCTGTCGGTGAAAAGGTGCAAGTTCTTAGTGAGGAAACGAAAAAGAATTGCGTGCTGAGGTTGCTAAGATCTACAACAAGAGCAAGTCTCCTATCCATGAAATTGTGACGAAGAAAAGAGAAATTTGTGCTAGTTTGCTGAGAGAGAGAGAGAGAGAGAGAGAGAGAGAGAGAGAGAGAAAAGACCATACCGGCATAACTTTTTTTACAGTATATTGTCATAATTGTTTATTATTAGTTATTGTTGTTAATCTCTTCCTGTGCCTAATTTAGAAATTAAACTTTATCAAAAGCATGTGTAGGGAAAAATGGTATACCTAGGGTTTGGTGCTATCTGCAGTTTCAGGCACCCACTGCGGGTCTTGGAATGTATCCCAGGCAGGCAAGAGAGGACCACTGTGTATGTCTCTCTCTACCCATCTCTCACACGCACACACACAAACAGACGTGTGCAGAAGCCAGTCACGTGAGGAGCCACTACCCTTTCATTGTTAGGTGAGGATGATTCAAAACCCCTTCCTGGAGTAAACCCCTTGATGAATTAACGGGCCTCTTGTTCCTTCTTCCCGGTCCCCTAGAGAGTCAGCTGGGTTTGCTTCCTTGGTTGACAACTGCCTGCAGGGTCTCAGACTGCAGGGCCACTGTGACTAGTGCAGGCTGGCTCTGCTCGCTTGAGTCCCTCCTGAGGCCCTGCATAGTGGTTTACCACCCCAGCCCTTTACCCATCCCATGCTTCCGATTCTCATCTCCTTCCCATCCTCCACATCTCACTTAAAGCCCAGGGGAAGGAGGCTACCTAGCATTTCCCCAGGATTCTCCTACTACTCCAGAGCCTGGCTTTAAACCTCACCTGTGAGGATACCCACTACCCACCTTGGGCACTTGTGGCGGGCCGGGTGGGGCCCCTTTACAGTGCGTGCTCTTTCTCCCTCACAGCCCTAAGGGAGAGGGATGATTATTGTCCTCATTTCACAGATGACGAACCCGAGTCCAGAGTGGTGATTAAGGAACTCACCCAAACACAGACAAAGAAGTGGATTTGATTGCAAGTCAGCAGACCCCAAAGTCTTCATCATTCTGTTGTTCTCTGGGCAGCTCTGACAGAGGGGTGGCAGATTTGAAATTGGGGCTGGATTGATTATGGCCCCAGTGTTTTTGTCCCTCCCTGCATCTGCATCTTTGGTAGTATCCTCCCATGCTGCTCTGAGTTTGGTCTCACATCTTGCTTTGGCTTATGGAATGTGGCAGAAATGACAAGGTATGTGAACTTCAAGCCTAGGCCTCCAGAGGACTTGCATACTTACACGTTGTCTCTCTCTCGGGCCTCTACCGCCACCTACCGGAGGGTAACAGAGCACATGGGAGGCAGCCCAGTCTGGGCTGACCTCGACCAGCCTGCAGACCTGCCCAACCATGAGCACTAACTCAGCCACAACAAGCAGATCCCACATCTGATAACTGTTGGCATAAATGAGCCCAGTCAAGATCAAAAGAACCATTGAAATGACCTGTGGGCAATAATAAATTCTTATTGTTTAAAGCTGTTGAGGTTTGGGGTCATTTGTTATGCTGCAGAAACTAAATGAAACATAAAGGAAACCTGGTCACGAGTTTCGTCAATTCCTCAGAGCAATTAGGACTTCTAAGGTCTGCAGTTTCTCTCATTTCTTCTCTGGGCCCTTAATATTCTCCTCCCCCATAATCCCTTATGCCATCTCTCCCCCATCTCCGGAGTAACCCGGCCTCCACTGGCCATCGAGATGGATGTTCTAGTCTTGCTCTGTGCTATTCTCAACCTGCATTTCCAAGCTGCTACGTGAGCAGCTTGCTGCCCTCTCAGAAGTCCGTGGTGCTCCTCCTTTTTGAGGCTGAGTAATATTCCGCTGTGTGTATATGCCAGGTTTTCTTTATTCTTCTGTGGACGGCCATTTAGGTGCTCCCTATGACTTGGCTATCATGAATAATGCTTCAGTGAATACGGGAGTGCAGATAACTGTTTGAGGTTCCACAGACGAGCCTGTGGACATTATGCTGAGTGGAATAAGCCGGGCACAGAAGGACAAATCCTGCATGGTTCCACTTATATGAAGTACCCAAAATAAACAAACTCAGAAAAGCGGAGAACAGAGCAGTGGTTACCAGGGCGCAGGGGTCCAAGTCAGGGGTGGGGAATGTGGAGTTGTTCTCAGCTGGTGTGAAGTCTCACCCATGCAGGGTGAATCAGCTCTACAGACCTGCCGCACAGCATAGCGCCTGTGGTCAGCACGCCGTAGTGTGTACCTAAAATTGTGTTCAGAGGATTGATCTCATATTAAGTGTTCTTACCACAAAACAAACCAAAGGGGGACACGAGGAAATGTTTGGAGGTGACGGACGTGTCTGTTACCTCGACTGTGGTGATGGTTTTGCAGGTGGGTGCATGTGTCCAAAGCCATCAAACTGTATTCATTGAATATCTGATTTTTACTTATATCAAATGTACCGCAATCCAGGCTCTAAAACAACAACAGCAGCAGCAGGACCTTTGTGCAGGTGGAGCCAGTCCTTTCAGCACAGCTGTGTGCTATGGGATTTGATTAATTGGTTCATAGGAAACCGGTGAAGGCAGTTCCTTCTCTGCATCCTTCAGCGCTGGGTGCACAAGGGCGGCTGCCAGAATACTGGACTTCAGGGAGTAGGAGCCCCGGAAGAGAGGTGAGTCCCACTCTTGCAGCCTGGGCTGCTCTGAGGCCCTGATGTAGCAGGTGGCTGAGGCCTCTGGGTCCAGGTCCCAGGTCCAACCTCCTCCTTGCACTGAATTCAGTCTCTCCCATTTTTCTGGGTCGAAGCAGCACTGTCTCAGGAGGCACCCTGGCCCCCGGTTCAGGAACTGCCAAACAGCTTTCTTCAGAGGGCTTTGGGGAGAAGCAGAAAGTGCTGGTCTGCAAGGGAGCAAAGGCAGAAGCAGCAAGACCAGTTGGGGGGGGGGGTGAAAGGTGACGGGGCTTCCTTCCACTGTGGCTTGGGCCGGTGGGGAGCCAGTGGGGTGAAAGGGATTGTGTGTCGGATGTATTTTGAGGGTAGAGCCAGCAGGATTTGCTGATATGTTATGTAGGGAGTAAAAGAAAAAAGCTTCAAGATTTGGGGAGAGACTGGAGGGGCGGGACGAGCTGGTCGGGAAGAGGAGGGGAAAGTGAAGAGCTCAGAACGCGGAGCCCAGAAGTCAAAGCCGGCAGCCGTTTTGCCTCCCACGGATCGAAGCACTTACTGATCACATCTGCATACCAGGCCCTGTTCTCAGCACTTGACATGCAGCGCCTCATTCTCCTCGCTGCAGCCCTATCAGGTGGATTTCATCATCCTTATTTTTCAGATTGAGGAGAAATGGGCTCAGAGAAGCTAAGTGATTTGCTGTCCAGGGGCAGAGAGCAGAAAAGCCGGGCCTCACACCCTGCGTGTCTGCTCCACAGGCCGTGCTCCTGCAGCCGCCTCCTGAGTCTGACCTCCACTTTGACTTGCGGGGCCCAGTCAAGGGCACAGGGGGGAAGATCCTATGTCCTGACTAAGTGTGCCTAACGTGAGCCTGTGTCTCCCTCTCTAATGGAGGATATTTAGTGCCCACACTTGGTGCTTTGAGAAATAGCTGCAGGGGAAAGCAGGACCCCCCCCCCCAAAAAAAAAAGAAATCCGCTAACTTGACCCACTTTCTCCGTTTGAGACTATTGTGATGTATTATGAATGGGTCCTTCTGAAGGATGGTTTGAACACCTAATGAAATAATAATTCATTCTCTGATATGAGACATTTTGAATGATAGGCTTTAATAGAATAATATTATTACTTGTGAATTGGAACATCCATTAAAAATGACATTACATTCTTTTCTGCCATCTTTAGCTTTCTCCTTGGAGGGGGAACTCAGAATTTCTATGGAAAGTAGAGGTTCTCAGCCGCTCACATGGGTTTTTTCTCTCATTAAGAAGCCAATCTTATTGAGAATAGGAAGAAAAACAGAATTTTGCTGCAGGAGTTTTACTCACTTATCAAGACCTGATCCTCAGTAGGGAAGTCGGGGTGGGTTCAAGGGTCTGGTGTGGGTCCTGGGTCACTGCCAAGGTGCCAGGGCCCTTTGCAGACACAGTGACTATTTAGAAAACTTTTCCCTTGTGATTCCTTCTGCCCTGTGAGTTATTTTAAAGTGTGTTGTTTAATTTCCACATAGTTGTGGAATCCCTAAATTTCTTACTGTTTTTGATTTCTAATTTAATTCCGTTGTGGCCAAAAAACATAGTTCCTATGATTTCAATCCTTTCATATTTTTTGAGACTTGCTTTTTCTATCCTTTCGTTTTTATCCTGGAGAATGCTGAACTGGATGTTCTGAACAGAACGTAGATTCTGCTGTGATTGGGTGGGGTCTTCCGTAGTTGTCAGGCCAGACTGGATGGCGCTGTGTGTCCTCACTGGTGGCCCTCTAGTGGCTCCATTGTCAGCTTTCCCTTTACCTATTTTGAGTCTATTATTAGATGTATATACAATTATAGTTGTTATATATTCTTGATGTAGTGATCCTTTTATTATTATGACATATCCCCCTTGGTTCCTAGTATTCTTTTTTAAGTTCTGTTTTCTCTGATGTAAATATACCCACTCAGGTTCTGCACATACACCTTTCCCCTGGGTTGGCTTAAGTAAACTTCAATTTCTTGTACCCAGAAGACTGAGAAGTAGAACAAACCCCATTTTAAAGTGGAGAGCGTAACCTCGAAGTGCGAAGCACCTTGTCCTGAATTCTACAACTGGCTGGCCACAGAACTGGCAGCTCGGTCCCAGGCTGCTGATGTGTTCTCGCCAAATCTCCAAAAACAGCGTTTCAGGGAGACAGAGGGTGTGTCTAACCTTCTGATTGTGTTTTCCTAAACGAGGGAGATGTGAGGAAACACGAAAGGGGTGTTGGCCAGTCCTCTGGGAATGTTTCTCAGTTAAATTGCATCATAAATGTTCTTTTCTTCCCAAAGACAACTATGGATCATATTAATGATCAAGGTTCAGAGAGAAAAATTTGGTTTTAAAGATTTGTTAGGTCTAAAATATTACTGGCGATCTAGCCAGAGAAATGTTTTGATTTCTGGTTTTGCCAAAGCCTGTCTCCTTAAGTAGCATCAAAGACTTTGGCCCCTGCCAGTCAGCCCTGACACCTGTGGGACAGGGAGCTGGCCGGGCAGGCTGCTGCAAGGTACATCTTAACGTCCCAGGGTATGGCATGAGCCCCAAGTCACCCCTCTCAACTTCCCCCTTAGGTTTAAGCAACACCATTACAATCAACAAAAAAGAGGTGACAACAGCAAGTCATGGTCCCAGGGGGCTTCCAAACCCTTCACAGTCATTTCCAGCCTTGTTCATACTAAGATTTCCAGCTGTGAAAATCTGGATCTTGGGCTGGAGTGGACCTCGTAAATCAGACCTCCCTGAACTGTGCTGTCAGGCTACGGAGATTTTAAATAAACTGCACATTTTTGCCCAAGACCTGTTTCTCAAACAGCATCATTATAAGATCCTCAGAGAGGTTAAGCCATTTGTTCAAAGGACCCAGCTAATAAGTGGCAGAGCTGGGGTTGGGCCTTCAAAGCCTGAACGTGCTCCTAACCATTATCCGGCGTTTGTTGTGCCACAACCAGCCATGACTCACAAAACAGCCTCCCTGCACTTCAGGGAGCGGGGCAAGAAGCAGTGTGGTGGTAGCATTTTTCTCTCTAGTCTTTTTCCTGTACGTATATGTATCTTTATAGTTTTCATAAATGTTATCGTAAATACATACAAGTAGCCTACTTATTCACTGAACACCATTTCAGTAACATTTTCTCATATAAAAGCTTTTCATAAACATGATTTCTACCAGCCACATATAACATGCCCCGGAGAATGCTCTCTTCTCCCTCATTACTATCCACTCTCAATGACCCAGAACATTGCTCTTAGCACTACGATAATATTTTTTTACTGTTTCATTGTAAAATATATAAACAAGTCCAAATAATGCCAATGTACAATTTAACAAATAATCACAGGCGAGCTCTTTTACAACCACTTCCCTGGCTAAGAATCAGACAGAGCGAGGCCCCAGAACTCACTCTGTGTTCCCTCCCTCCTCCAAACTTTCAGCTACAACATTTTAAAAGGTTAATGTATTATGATTTCATAATCTAATGGCTTTGCATCATATTAGAGGGGCAACCTTTGTCCAGAAAAGGGACAGTTTTTCCTCCTGGGCTTTGCATGTAGCTCGGAGGCATCTGATCCCCCAGAATTTGGTAAAAATCGCACAGCCCTTGACAGTCATTTAAACACCATAGCGTTGCCAACACTTGTTTCCTTGGACTCACTGGCTGTCAAGCCGTTTCTAACGGCCATTCCCAGATGTCTGGGTCTGCTTGTCCTGCAATCTGATCTCGCGTCTCTAAAAATAGCTTCCTCTTACGCTTTCCCCTGGCTCTTCAGATCTCCCCGGAGGTCTCTCATCTGGGCCTTCACCTCCTGTCTAATTACCTCTGTCCTGGAATCTCTGCCAGGCCAGCCTTCCTTCTCCTGTAATGCAAACATTAACCCACTTCAACGTCCCCTAACTACACCTTTTTTCCTACCCTAGCCAGACAGGGACACTCTGAAAACCACAGGGAGAAGGTACAGGCTCTTTTGGGATGCTTCACTACTCCCATCTGTACCTTTTACTTAAAGAAATGATGTTCTGAAATTATACCACTGTGGGTTATTCCCTGAAGTCCTTGAGACCCTTTGATCTTTCCATATATTTTGTCGTGGGTTTAACACTCCTCGGGGTGTAAATGTCATCCCTGTCTGCCCACAGCGCCATCGGAACACGTGAAGAGTGAGCTCAGCGTGCTGATGAAGGGGGTCACACTGCCCTGGCTCCACAGAGGACAGACCCTGTAAATGTCAGCCCTAAAGCTGCGGTGAGAAGCGCCATGAAGCCGTGCAGCATAAATCAGAGATATTAGGGGCAGTGCAAAAGTAACGTTTTCACTGAGATAGGAAATAAAAGCAAAATCTGTGAACACTTTGGTGACACTCAAGACACCATTAGTCCCCTGGGCTCCCCGTGCTTTTGACTCTCCAGTCAAGTGATCTCTAGGCCATGGTCAGCTAGGGTTTCATCCTTGGTTAATGATTACCTGAAAAGTGTCCAAATTAGGGTCATTCTCCTTTCTCCCTGGTAACCTCAGCTGCTTGTACGTGTTCTCTCCTCTCTGGCCCTAGCTCCCCTCCATACTGCTGCTGCTCTCACTGGGTTCAGAAGTCGTAGGAGAGAATTCTTAGGACAGAATGCGTAAGAGTCACCGGTGTCCTAGGAAGTAGTAGTCCTATTTAGTTGCACGTGATGGAAACCCAACCCAAACTGGGGTAAGCAATAAAAGGAACATATTAGCTCTTTATCTGAGAAGTCCAGGGGAACTTCTGACTTCTGGAACGCTTGACTCAGAGGCTCAGACAAGGTTATCTGGACTTGGTATCTCTCCATCATCAGCTCTACCTGCTCCTGGGTTGGTCCCAACTGTACAGAAAGGCCTCATCTCCCGCCTCCCAGCTCCATCCGTGGCTCACCTTGGATCACCTCAGAGCCAGTAACTGTGGTCAGGAAGTTGAGATAAGCTGAATAGCCTGGAGCTGAGTGCATTTTCAGAAGATTGGGGCATAGATGCCAACAGGAAAAGAAGAGGTGTCCACCACATAGGCTTAGAAGTGGAAACTATGCCCTAGTAGAGTGCTTTCCAAATTGCAACCCATGGACTGACTCTGATTCATCTGGGCTCTTGTTTAAAGAGGGGTGGAGACCTACTGAGTCAGCATATCCTGGAGGTGGGACTTCTCTATTGACTCAGATTTTTTTTTTAAAGAGTTTATTTTTTAGAGAACAGGGAAGGGATGGAGAAAGGGAGAGAAACATCCATGTGTGGTTGCCTCTTGCGTGCCCCCTACTGGGGACCCAGCCCACAACCCAGGCATGTGCCGTAGACCAGGAACTGAACCAGGACTCTTTGGTTTGCAAGCCCAAGGTCAATCCACTGAGCCACACCAACCAGGGCTCCACTGACTCAGATTTACAGCCAGGCTGTGCGTTACTGCTGCTATTCACAAAGATTGTTCAGGACCAAGGACAGCAGTCTGTTCCGCAGGCCTGGGGAGCAAGAGGGCAGGGCCCCAGGTGGGGGAGGGAAGCGTCTAAAGAGGGCCTCCTCTGTAAGAGTCCCCTGTCAATGCAGGGCCACCTGAAGGAGTGAGCAGTGCTCATATCTTCCCTTTTTTTTGCTCCAGAGCCTCTGCACTGGCAAAGCCAGTTGCTCGCTTTGTCCCTTGGCATCTGGACCCAAGACCTTACAAACCTTGAATCTTCATTGTCCCCTTAATGTAGCAATAAGCCTATAGCTGTTCCGTGTGACAAAGGCACTACTGAGGAAAAGGAACCCAGCCGCTGGCTTGACATTCCACCTTTGTCTACGAAGTTATGTAGGAGGGAAGGTTGTCTGTTTACATTCATGAACTTAACAAGAGCAGAGATGCCGTCCTGGCTGGCGTGGCCCAGGTGACTGGAGTGTCGTCCTGTACACAGAAAGGTCGCTGGTTTGATTCCCAGTCAGGGCACATGCCTGTGTTTCAGGTTCAATCCCTGCTTGGGCTGACAGGAGGCAAAGGGTCAGTGTTTCTCTCTCTGTCTCTCTCCCTCTCCCCCTCTCTCTAAGACTCAGTGAACATGTCCTCGAATGAGAATTTTAAAAAAATAAAGTAAAACATTGTATTTCAAAAAAGATTGAGGATGTTACAGCCGAGGCCTTTCTCAGATCTTCCAGATGACAGCAGCAGCCTAGTGTGGAAATCCCTGTCCTGTTAACAAGAGCTGTCTGTCCCCATGGCCTGAGGATGGACGGGCAGAGGCAGTCTGGTAGAGATGAGCCTGTGCTGGAATCCAGGGGTGCCTTTTATGGCTGTCCTAGTGTCCATTCCTCCTCTTTCTGGGAGCAGCACCCCACATTTCCTGTTGAGGAATCTCTTCTCCATGGGGAAGTCAGCCTTACATTTGGTTTGGGGGAGGGGCACTGAAATGCTGTATTTCTGACAAACCCAGTGTGCATCTGAGGGCCCTGCCTGTTTCTGGTCCAGGCTCTCCAGCTGCCCCTCCCCCACGTCGAGTTCCCAGCTTCCCTGCCTACAACCCCCTTCCCTTCAGTCAGCCAGTCTAGGTTTCAGAGGGATGCAAACCAGAAGCTCTAAATGACGCAGTCTCTGAGCCTCAGCTTGCCAAGCTGTAAAAGGGGGACAGTGGTCCCTAGGGAGATACTCATGGCAGTGAACTGATCAGGGTGCGGGCCCTGCCCTGCGGTGCTGCTGGTCCCTATGAACTCCTAAGTGGAGGCCCCACCAGGAGCCCTCATGGCTCTACCTTTCCTTCAGCCTCTGCTTATGGCTAGGTGACACCTTAGGACAAAAGAACAAGGGAAGCTATTAAAACTTTCAGCTAAGAAATTAGTTTTTTCTAATTACCAGCTAATGCCTTCCCTTCCAGGCTTTAGAAGGCCTGTTCCCTCTTTTTGAAAATACAAATTGTTTGGCCCTGGCTGATGTGGCTCTGTGGATTGGGCACCGGCCTGTGAACTAAAATCTCACATCAGTGTGTCTCTCCCTCTCTTCCTCCCTCCCTTCCTGTCTCTCTAAAAACAAATTTTATAAAACCCTTTAAAAATAAAATACAAATTGTTTGGATTTCCTTATATAACTAGTTAGCTTAGTGCAAAATTCTTCTCATACTAAAATACAATTTCATTAACTGACTCATCTGGTTAAGTGCCTTGAATGGTAATATGATTTTTTTAAACAAATGACTACTTCCTCAATTTATCCCAGTGTCCGTCCATCCGTGGTTACAAAATTTCAGAATACCAGAGATAAAAAGAGATAAAAGCATCTAGACAAAACACAGGTCACAGCCAAAGGATCGGGATTCAATAACACTGGCTGTCTAGATCTGCATTAGAAGGTTATATTCTCTACCTGAAGATGTTGAACAGGAAATACACAAGTTGTGAACGCAGAGAGCAATCTGGGCTGGAGACAGACGTCTGGGAGTTGCTGTCCTATTACAGAAGGTGGACCATCTTACAGATTGTCTGGAGTCTGGATGAGTGAGCTGAGGGATGGAATCAGGATGGGGACCAAGGTCTGAGGCCTGGAGCTCTTCAACTCGCAGAGGCTGGAGAGAAGGCCCAGCGAGGGCAGACTGGCAGCCAGCACAGCGGCAGGCACCGGCGTGCAAGGATCCACAGGCCGAATGAAGACGCCGTTTCAGGAACGAAGCCAGAACTTCGTCAAACGCCTTACATGAGTAGGGTGAGGACTAGGAATGACCATCGGATTTAGCAACAAGGTCATTGATAACCCTGATTTGAGTGGTCTTGGTGAGGCGTGGGATGTGAGGGGCAAAAGTGTGACTCGAGAAAGCGCTCAACTGCCTGCCGGCGGGTGCACGGGTGAACGGGTTGCGAGTGTCCACGCGATGGAATGTCGTTGAGCCGCAGGAAGCAATGAGGTTTTTTAAAGCCTGCTGCAGCATGAATGAACCATGAAAACCTTACGCTAGTGACGGAAGCCGGACACAAATGTTACATGATTCCATTGAAATGAAATGTCCAGGATAGGCAATCCAGACAGAAAGTCGATGGTGGTTGCCCAGGACTGGGGGAGGGAAACTTGGGACTGACTGCCGATAGGAACAAAGTTTCTTTGGGGGTCCATGGAGATGCTCTGGACTCAGTGCTCACTGTTGGCGCACAACTCTGGGAAAATGCTACTACACTTCACTATAAACCACTGAACTATAACTTTTAAATGGTGAATTTTGTTATATAAATTGTAACTCAATACAATTAAAAAAAAGAACAGAGATAAAGAGAAGACATGAACAACTCTTCAGAAGAGCTTTGTGGGAAGGAGAGTATAGAGATGACAGTATCTGGAAGGGGATGTGATCAAAAATTGTTTTTAGAGATGGACGTGTGAGTGAAAGTTTCATTAGATGGCCTTGGATGGGGACATTGAGTGTGTCCAGCACAGGAGGAGGAAAAGTAGATTATACTATATGAGGCCCCCCTTCAAAACTCAGCATTTATAAAAAATTGTTTATTTATTCTTACATGTTGAAACTTCAGTCACCTTCAAAGTACTCTCCATTTGATGCAATATATCTATTGAAACGTTTTATCCCCCACTGCTCAAAACCATTTTTGAGCTTGTCAATTTTGATACCTTTTAGTGCTTCTGCCATATTGTGTTTCACTTTTTCCACATTGGCAAAATGTTTCCCTTTGAGGACTTTTTTCATCCAGGGAACACGAAAAGTCACTGGGAGTGAGATCAGAAGAATAGGAGGGTGGGGCACAGGAGTCCGCTGTTTTTGGTCAAAAACTGCTGAACACTCAGCGCAGTGTGGGCAGGTGCTCTCGTAAACCACCCATCATAAAATGGGCTGAAAGAGCCTTCAAAGAACAATTCACTGAAGCTGAATGCAGCCTCTCACACCACCACCAGCTGGCACACTGATACAGATGGATTCCTAGAACACTCACCTAGTGGGGGAAGCCTGTGTGACAAGGGGCCCGCCCTCCAGATGATAACTCTGTTTTTTTGGCCACCCACCTCATATATGGATATATAGTTTCGAGGGGTCTGGAGGAGTTTATAGGTTTTCTTCTGACTGCTTCTAATTTCTCAATGAAGTAGGAGGCAAGTAGTCACGTCATCAGTTGACAGTGAAGATGGGCAAGGAGGTGTTGAAAGATTTGAGGAAAAAGTATGAAGGGCTCGTCTATTAAATGGGATGCTGAATAGACAGGCAATATAGATTTGGGTCCTGTTTCCTTACATCCTAACCCACACAACTGGCTAGCAAATTTTGAATTGACTCATGTTATGAATGTAAATGAGCTAATATATACACAGGAAGAATTTTTAGCACCACATGACACAGAGCAGGTGCTCAATTCCATTTAATGAGAAACATTACATTGGATTGGCCAAAAAGTTTGTTTTTTTCCTTGTAAGATGGCTCCAGTAGTGCTTAGTTGTCTTGAACTTCATTTGAAACAATTTTTAGATTGAATTGTGACAGCTGTCATATCAGCGTGCATTTAAAAAAACATCAAAACTGGTGAATTTTTGTGTAGCCATTTTAATATTGAAGATGGAAGAAAATAGGCAACATTTTCAGCATATAATGCTTTATTTCAAGAAAGGTAAAAACACAACTGAAACACAAAAAGAGATCTGTGCAGTGTATGGAGAAGGTGCTGTGACTGATCGAATGTGTCAAAGGTGGTTTGTGGTTTCATGCTGGCGATTTCTCACGGGATGATGCTCCATGGTTGGGGTGGACCAGTTGAAGTTGATAGCGATCAAATCGAGGCATTAATTGAGAACAATCAACATTATACCATGTGGGAGAGAGCTGACATACTCAAAATATCCAAATCAATAAACTTAATGGTGAAAATAAAATGTCTTTTATTTTCCGGAAAAAACTAAACAAACTTTTTGGACAACCCAGTATCTTACTGAGAAAAACATCGTGTCTCATTATTGTTTTAACTTGGGTATTATCAGAAATTAGGCTAAACATCTTTTTACACATTTTCAGAGCATTTTTCTGGGTAAACTGACCACATTCTTTGACTATTAAAAATTGGGTTATTAGTGTTTTGTTTATTGATAGAAAGATCCTTTTGTTATGTAAATTAGTTATGTATGGGTTCTCTTTTCCAGTTTGCATTTAACTTAGTTATTTTATGCAGTTACGTAATTAAAATTTGCAATCTTCTATTTCTTAAAGACCTTTCACACTGAGAAATTATTAAAAATACTCATTTTATGTAATATTAAAAACTAAAAAAACCTAATACATGCATAATGCATATTTACTATGCATTTTTACATGCATATTTACCATGAACAGCACATCACATAGAACAGTTTCACTGCCCTAAAGATCTTGTGCTTCACCTATTCATTATCCTCTGCCCATAACCCTTAGAAACAACTGATTTTTAAAGTCGTCTCTCTAGTTTTCTTTTCCAGAATGCCATATAGTTGGGAGTCATGCAGCCTTTTCAAGCTTTGCTTTTTGTTTTGTTTAGGTCAGCAATATGCATTAAAGGTTTATCCGTGTCTTTTCTGTGGCCTGATAGCTGGTTTCTCTTGCTGAATAAGAACTCACTATATGGATGTAGTATTTAAAGGACATCTTGGCTGCTCTATTTTTGAGTTATGAATAAAGATGCTGTAAACATTCATATGCAGGTTTTTGTGTGGATGTAAGTTTTCAGTTCATTTGGGTAAATACCTACAATTGCTTGATACGGTAAGGCTATGTTTATAAGGAACTACCAAACTATACTCCCAAGTGGCTTACAATGATTTACATTCCCACCAAAATGAATGAGTTCCTATTGATCCACAGTGTGGCCAGCATTTGGTAATTGTCAGGATTTTGAATTTTAGTCATTCTACAGGGAAGTGGTTCCTTGTTATTTTAATTTGCAATTCTCTACGGATATATATTGGGGGTCTTTTCATGTGCATTTTTTGGCCACCTCTATGTCTTCTTTGGTGAGGTATGTGTTCAGATCATTTGCCCACTTTGTAATTGGGTTGTTTTCTTATTGTTGAGTTTTAAAATTTCTTTGTGTATTTTGAATACAAGTCTTTTATCAGGTATGTGCCTTGAAGGTATTTTCTTCTTTTTGTTTTAAAATGTTTTAATGACTTTTTGTTTAAATGTTCATCCCAACTGGAGTTTATTTTGGTAAAGGGGATTTCCAGATGACTGCCAGTTGCTTCAACACTGATTAATCCTTTATTGTCTTCACCAATTTAAATGCCACCTTTCCCATACACGAAATTTGCATTTAGGTCTACTTCTGGATTTCTAGTCTTTCTAATGTTTTGTCCATTTATATGACAGTACCACAATTTCAAAGTTGTGCCTTTCAAATTATTTAAGTACAGGTGGCTGGTACATCAGCACCTCTTCTTTTCCCGAACTTTCCTCAAGACACTGTGGCTGCCTGAACCTTTATTTCCATTTGTCACGTTCATATTCCGAGACCCACCTATAGGAAGCTCCACCCTCTTGCTGCCTTTGTATGTCCCTGTCATTGCACTTTTCACTCTATATTGGGATTTATTTTCCTTCCTGTCCCTTCTACTGGACTGTGAGCTCCTTGAGGGTCAAGGAATGTATCCCTGGGTAATTTACTTAAAAACCAAAACCAAAAACACAGTGCCTCAGTTGCCTCATTTATAGTATTTTAGTTTATGGTATATCATAAACACTATGTTTGGGTTGTTGTGAACATTAAATGAATTAACACTCATACTTAGAACAGTGCCTGGCACAGAGTGAGTGTGCAGTAAGTGCTGACTACTACAGTACTCATAATTAGTTCTAAATTTCCCGTGCCTAGCATAATAGCAAAGTTCTCAAGAAATGTTTACTCAGCAAATGGACTAATAATCCATAAGGGCTCTGCTGATTTCCTGCTTTAATAAGTTCTAGAATCCACTTTATAGGCTGGATAGTTTTGTCCCAAAACCTACTCACTTGTGTAGACTGCTGGACCAAACTGTTGTAAAATTGTTCTTAAAAATAAATCTTATGGAAAGCAAATTCAGTTCAATAAGCATTTATTGAATACCTGCTGGAAGATATGCTTGAGAGAGATGCAAAATTATTTTTAAAAAGTCATATCAGTCTTTAGAAAGGAGAAATTATTGTCATACACAGTTCCAATGTTATCATCTTAAAAAAATAAAAATTCCTATTTGATTTTCAGTTCTGCCCTCAGTGGGAAAAGTTTAATTTTTAATTACTTTAAAAATAATGTATCTACATAGTTGAGGAAAAAGTATAAAAGGCAACAGTCAAGAATCTCCCTCCCACCCAACCTCCAGCCTCAGTCTCCAAACCTCCTATAGGAAACTAGTTTTCTTATGTATCTTTCCAGAGATTTTTAAAAGGCGTAAACAAATAGATAATTCCCCAAACCCCATTTTCCACTCGTGGTAACACAGACTACATCTTCATTTCTTCCTTTTAACAATATACATGAAAAGTATTTTTTATACCAGTATGTAAACAGCTTTGTTTATAGCTGCTATCATTCCATTATGAAATGTACCATATTTATTTAGCCAGTTCCCTACTGACATTTAGGTTGATTCCAATTTCTTTTTACACACACTGCTACAAGTAATTTTACAGATGTGTTGCTGTACTCGAGAGCAAATATGTAAGGTAAATTTTCGACATTAGAACTGCTGGTGCAAAGGGTTCATGCATTAATTGTTTGAACAGATATTGTCTAATTGCTCTCCATATCAACTTCCAGCCCAATCAGAGTATATGAAAATGACCCATTTATCACCCTGTATGTATTGTATTAAGTCACTATGGCCCTCTCTGTGAGTCAAAAATATCAGGGTTAAATGACTGTCAAATACTTTCCAAGTTATTAACTGAAAAGAGGTTAAGATTATGTCTCCTTTTGCTGTAGGTGGAGTGGGGGTGTCAGATTGGCTAGTATGGGTCGCGGAGAAGGGCACTGGTCACATGTGACAACTTACTGTCAGCTCCAAACCCACACCCTTCTCTGCCCAACTTTGTGACACTGAACTGGATCCTGTAGACCTTTTTCCTTTGGGACACGGGCTTTTCAGCAGAGGGCACGGCAGTGACACTGCAAGGCTATTGTGTCAGGAAGGCACCTCCCCTCCTTCCAGGTTCCAACCTCTACCGTGACTTCACACAGACACCCAGCAGCCCGTGCGATGTCTAGTTGTGCCCTTGGCTTCCCCTCCTGACCAGTGTGGCTTCTGCAGACCAGCCCCAGCCCACCCTCAGTCAAGTTCGTCACTCCTCACAGCACCAGTGGAAGCCATACCTTTTTAAAAGGGGTCTGAGTCTCAGCACCAGGGTGGGGAGGAGTCTTCTTAGTCCTTTTTTGCTCTATTGTCTACTCTCTCTCAGCCCTTTGGTAACAGCTGCTTCCATTGCCTTTACTTTTCTTTAAAGATCTTTTGCTCCTTCTAGTATTTACCTCCTACCAGTCAGCAATCTTTTATGTTCTTTTCCTGTTCAAATGACTTGTGTGATTTTTCTCCTGACTGATGTGATCTAAGCAAAAATGCAGCAATATTTATACTTGAAAATTGTGCACTTCTGTCTCTCACTTTTGGTGGACAATTACCTGAACTGATACAGAAACATCTGGATACTGATAAATGCACACTATTGAAAAGACCTCAGTTCCTATAATAGTTCCCTGTTAATTTTAAACTAGAGACAGTCCCTATTGAAGCAGGGCACGTCTTCTACAGGCTCAAAGTATTCTGTGATGGCCCATGAATTTGTTAATTTGTGGAATACAGGAAACAAAAGCAAAAAAAAAAAAAAATCCCACCCTTATGGACCTCACATTCTTGTGGTGGTAATATCATAGTAAGACTAGGATCTACTTGTGTTAAGACTAAACATTTCAAAGCAGGCTTATTTCCCCATTTTACCCCAGGTGCTCAACAAACACCTGGAAAGTAGTATATATTGTTGATATATAGTAACTATGACAGGTATTGTCAGTAAGATGCTTAGGTCCACATGGGGTTGACCAGAATGATAACCTAGCTAGCCTCTATCCTTTGCCCAAGAATCCTACAACCAATCAGCTGCACACCTTCCTTCTCTTCCCTTTGTTCAGGACACTTTTCCGGGAAGTTGACAAGACCATTCCTCACCCCACCGTTTCAGGTGGATGTAGGGGTAGCAGGTAGCAAAGAACAGGCAACCTTGAAATCCCAGGGGACCAACAAAAGGTTATAAGCAAACCTCTGCTTAAGCTGGCACAGATTTACTTAATTTATGCATACCAAACTGTCCTCAAATGCCACCACACAGTAATCCAGGAGGTAGGTTTCATAATTTTCATTTTATTGATGAGGAAACTGAGGATCTGTCTACAACTAATTTAAAGTATTAGCTAGAATAGGCACCCAGGACTGTCCACTACGCTGTTTCTCCTCTGTTTGTAGTCCGTCTTTCAGATCAGGGTAATGAAATGACCTGGACACAACACAATCCCCATGGATGAAGGGCCTTTATTTGATGTCCTCATTCTGGAAGATTCTAGAATGAAACAAGTTCTTAGTATGTCAGAGGAAACAAGTTTTTTGTTTTAAAAATGTGTTTCCAATTCACTTGAATATACTTAAGATACTCCATAGCATGAGATCACTCAGATTTTGTCCAGCTGCGTGTCTAACTGTAGTCCAAGTGGCTCTGAGGGTTCGCAAAAGGGGTACGTTAAAAAACAAAACAAAACACACTTAAAATTTAAGCTAGCCTAATTATAAAATTAAGACAAATTCCTCTAGACTT
Source organism: Macrotus californicus (assembly GCA_007922815.1). Classification (NCBI taxonomy): domain Eukaryota; kingdom Metazoa; phylum Chordata; class Mammalia; order Chiroptera; family Phyllostomidae; genus Macrotus; species Macrotus californicus. The sequence goes on from VMDR010003324.1 coordinate 72,497, forward strand.
TTAAAAAATTCATCATCTTTACTTAAAAAAATCTAACTATCTATATAACTATGATTCAAAAAGAATTACATAGGTATAGAATTAATAAATTATGTTTTGGCAGTTGTTCAACAGACAAAGTACACCTAGAGAACATAAAAATTCTTTATTTAACCTAATCCATCCAATATTGAAATAGGCTGCTATATTAAAAACAAGACGTTTAAAAAAATTACAGCATGGTTAGCAAGGCAGTGACTAATTAAGTCACCAAGTTTAAGTTTATGTTCATATTAATTTGATATTTATGTCATGACGAACAATGTTTTCAGCCACTTTGGAGATAAGTTAACTTCTGCAAAGGGAATTCTACTAGTTGTCACTGAATTTCATAAAGAGGCTTAAAACATTAGTTTATAGAAATAACACAATGTGAAAATAAACTGAAAAACACAAAATATACCCACCCATCCCCAAAGTCTACAGCAACCCTTTAATCTGCCCCCTAATGCTTTATTTTACTTCTTCATTCCCTTTCCCTAGCGTTGTGAACAGACGAGGAGCAACTGGGAAACCACGACTGCTCTGTAGGGGCCATTTCAAGCCCAAAGTGCCTCTGTTCCTTTCTCAGTTAACCCTAGAAATACCTTGAGATTAAGTATCACTTGCATTTCAGAGATGAAGAAAACCGTGGCAGAGCGGAAGTTAAGTCACTTGGCCAAGGTCAGGTTATTAAAAGCAGGAGCATTTGAAGCCAGGTCCACCCAGCTCCTGCCCTTTTGTTGTTTTATGGCGGTGCAGGCCCCCTTTCTCAGGAGACTGGGATGCAGTATTTCTGAGCTAACAAGGCTCTTTAAAGTGTTCAATTCCAAGGCTGGAGGTCACTCTTGGTCCCCAGGCACTTGCAATTTCCTCCCTACAGCCCTAGAAACCCGCTCCCGTGACCCCAAAGGGTTAGAGCTGCTTCTGGGGCCTCATAAGCCCTGGTTCCAATAAGTCCAAGCAGCTACTCCCCAACCCTGGGCATTAATGTAGTAAATGGGGAACTGTGTGCTTACACACCTTTAGCAAAGGCTGCCTAAAAGCTGTTCTATATAACAAAATTATGCAAGAAATAGCTAGTGTCTTTTCATCTTAAAAATGAAAGCCAATATATTTTATAATTACAGCTATATAATCTAAGTTATTTTTAAATATAATCATAGATTTTTATTTCCCCTTCAGCACTGTAGCAATGTTCTTAATAAGGCCCACTGTCAGTCAAATATTCCCTTCCTCCCCAAATAATTACAACTTTGAATGTTCAACAGCCATTCACATCATGTTATAACTCAAAATTAACACATTCATGCTATAAAAAGATACCAGTCTTAAATTACTA
>VMDR010003325.1:0-14731 GCA_007922815.1 Macrotus californicus
ATGATCTTGGCCATATTTATCTTGGGGGATGAATGTATCGAGCACTTAGAGCAGTCCTTGGCACAGAGTAGGTACTCTGTAAACATTTGATGAATGAATGAAAGCAGTTTTTAAGAGGCTTTATTCAAAATGCTCTCTTTTCTGTATCCTAACCAGTCTTGAGGCCTTACGAACTTTTCTGAGAGAGTTTTACTAGGGATTAGGCATAAGAGAGGAGCAGAGAAGACCTGCTGGACCTTGGTGTGCTGCTGTCACCTGTACCTCCCTGTGCCACCATTTACAACTAGTCTTCCAGTTGCCCACGCGGAGGGTAGCACCCCTGAGTCACATACATCTCTCTGGGGCATTTCTGTTTGAACTAAGAACCAATTCAGGTGTCCTAAGGAATTTGTACCACCTTTTGACCCTAGTACCTACCCCAAGAATTAATCTCTGGCTCATCTGACATGCCACTTCAGCTGTGACACTTTCATGAGATTGTGTTCTTCCCTCTTTTCTTCACTGTCTCTTCCTTGAGCATAGACGACCTGTTCATCAGGAGTTCTTCACTTCCAGTCATTGGATTTCCAGCTGTCACCCTGATTGAGTTTTCCAGTTCTGGATGCTACTATTTAAGGCCTCTGGGTACAGTCACTTGTCTACTATTTGTTATCCATAGACTAAGGGGCCCAAATGCCAAAGGTAGAATATTATTTGGGAGCTTGAATTATACCTTCTACACATTTACTTTATTAAACATTCTGAGATTCAATTTTTGTAAAGGCTATGCACTCACATGGTTCAAACAGACAATAAAATGTTTAGAACTGAGAAGTTTCCCTTCCACTCCTGTCCCCGATCTATTCAATTCCCATGCTTACAGAGTTTTAAAATGCATATTGAAGCCAATACAAACATAAATTCTGTTTTCCTTCCCTTTTTTGTACAAACAGAAGCTTATATGTATTATTATGCCTTTTTCACTTAGCAGTGTGGAGTTCTTTCCATAACAGTGGAAAAATATCCGAGATATATTTCACTTTAACAGTATAATTGGAGCTCTCTTCCACATGCCCGTGTGGCTATAGCATCATTTATTTAACTGGCCCCTTATTGATGGACTTTTGGGACATTTTCAATCTCTTGCTATTGCAAACAATGCTACAGTAAATACTTCTGTTACATAGATTATTTCACACTTGTGACATACGTTTGTAGGGTGTATTCCTAAAAGTAGCTTCATGGTAGCTCTATAGGTACAACCGAATTGCCCTCCATCAAGGTTGTACCGTTTACACTCCCACGGGAAGTGTTTGAGAATGTGTGATTACCCATATTCTTGCCAGCGAAGTGTGCTACTGAACTTTTGGATTTTTTCCAATCTGATAGGTGAAAAGTGTTGTCTTAGTGTAGTTTTAATTTCTCTTATTCTTATGAGTGAGTTTGAATATCTTTTCATATGTTTAAGAGCCATTTGTATTTCTTTTTTGTGAAGTGTCTGTTAACATTCTTTGCCTGTTTGGGGGGGGATGGCATCGTTTAAAAATAACCTTGAGCCTACTTTATTTTTATGGAGATTGGCCCTTTGTAATATATAAGTTGCTATATTGCCTGTTTACCCATTGGTCCTGTGGTTTTCACCTTTGCTTAGGATGTTTCTGCTCTGTAGACATTTTTCTAAAATGTAGTTGAATTTGTCAGTCTTTTATGACTTCTTTGATTTTGTGTCATAGTTAGAAAAGCCTCTCCTACTACAAGGTTATGAAAGAATTTTCCCATGTTGTCCTCTACTACTTTTGTGGTTTCTATTTTATGCTTAAATTTTTGATCCATTTTTCTTGGTATATGGCTGAGGAGTAGGTCCAATTAAAATTTTTCCTAATGGCTGCTCAGTTCCAACAGCATTAGTGAAAAGTCTGTCTCTACATAGTTTTGCTTCTTACCCGGAACAACAAAACTTAAATTTACCCACCCCCATCTACTTTGTTGGGACTGAACAGGAATACAGTTTTCCTGTTTCCCCTCCCAGAATGCCTTCTCGAAAGGCGATGCCTCTCACTGTGCTGCCTCCTCGCTTTCCTCCGCAACGCCAGCAGCCTGGCAGGCGCTTCATGTTTGAGTGAATAGAGGCCACTCAGAAAGCTGTCCAGGACTTTTTAGTGAACAAGAAGTGGTTGAAAAGAAATCCTAACTAGAATCAGGTTCCTTAGAAGACTGTTCAAACCAGAGGTGTCTTCCAGCTCTCTATAACCATGTTAATCGGCTTTGCCACTGCCTGGGTCCTTTACTTCGAGGCACTTCAATTCATATTGCTTTCCTCTGTCCAAAGTCATACCATTCGCCACCTCTGCTCTGTCTGACTGTGTGAGGTGTTACCTTTTATAATTTGGAGTGGGAACCATAATATGCCAGAAAAGTGGTTTGGATTCTCCATCATGCACTGGCCACTCCAGAACCTCATTCATTTGGGAAAGTGATTACGGGTGAATGATTTGGGGAACATATTCCTTCATTTGAACCCCAAGAAGATTAAGTTTTTTCATCTGGGGAACTTAGGGGAAACCCCGCCATTGTTCTACCTAGGGGAAAGTGTCCAAGCAGCCAGATGAAAGGGAATTTACTTGACACCCTTACTAGCACTTTCGAAGCTAATTGGGCTAGTTTTACAGCTCCTTGATAAAATACTTTCTTCCATTTTGAACCATTGCCTCAGGTAATCTTTCTCTGTCAGATTTGTTTAGAGTCTAGGGCATCTTGCCTATTCTTTTTTATTAGTCCTTTTTTGGGGATCATATTTCTTATGTCTGCCTTCAGACTTTCCCCAATGTTGGTAGTATATTGTTTGTCCAACAGCAATCTGAGCTTATTTTGGCTGAAACTAAGTTTGGCCAAATACAGTTTAGTTGAAAGCAAACTAGTCAACTGGACAGATTGGTTCAGACAATGATTTGGTAAAAAACCCAAATGTCCTAAGTCACTAGTTTTCTGAGTGGTGGTAATTTAGGTATATTATAGGGTGATTAAACACTTTTGATTCATTTCCAGGGATTTTTCTTCTTTTACGTTTCAAATTAGTTTTCAGTTACAAGAGCTCTTTTTTGTTTGTGATACCAAGTGTTAAAATAACCTACCGGCCTAACAATAGGAGAGTATTTGAACAAGCTTGATCATAACTGCAAGACAATAAGAGGTTAATTGGAACAACCAAACCATTGAGCGATAAGATAAAAACATGTTTCCTTTATTTTTTTCCTCCTCATTAAAAAGGCAGTGCATGTGCAGTACAGGACACACAGAAAAATTTAGATAAGGAATAGAAGGACAAAAGGGAAAAAAAGCCATAAATTAACTCACCCAGGAATAACCACAGTTGTTCTTTAGTAGTGTCTTTTCAAATACATTTTATGTAACTGCATACTGTTGGTAATCTGCCATTATTTAAGCATTCTCCAGTTATTGATGAGTCACCTTTGTCCAGGATTAGGTTTTGCTTCCTTTCTGCCTTTTGCTTGCAAGTCTGAGACTGTCCACCTTAAATGGAAGTGGAGTGTCATTCTGTTTTTCTTTCTGTTCCTGAGTCCTGCCTAGACCCACATTCAGCATGGGCCCCAAAGACCGACCCCGCTTCCTTTAAGGGAAACAGTTTGTCAATGAAGCCATTCTGCCAAGTCTTTCTGTGAACTTACCATAGGGGCTTGGTTCCAGAATGCCTGTGGAACTCTCCCATTATATATAAAATAATTTTTTAGGTTCATGCTTGATGCATACTATGTGTATATGTATGTAAACTAGATCGGGAGAGTTAAGTGAGGGGAGGGATTTGATTGGGTCTCCACTAAAATAAAAATAAGGAGAAATTCATTATCATTGGAGGAAAATTATTTAAAGAGATTTCTCTAAATCAGAATTGGCAAATACATGCACAAACCCAAGTCCATGGCATACATATATCACTAATCAGTCGTAACACTATTTATTAGATCCCAACTGAGCTTTGGGTCTTTCTTGAATTGGAATTCTAGGTAGCACTATCTATTGGAATTGCTATGGGAGACAAACATAGTTACTATTCTTGCTCTAAAATGTTGCATTCAAGTTTTTTTGATTTGGTGGATTAAACAAGAAAGTTATAAAATGTTTTATATTTGATACCTATAAAGTTTATGATGATAAATATAGGATGTGAGTAAATAGTAATTACCTGAATCTCAGGCAGAGCACATGCCTCATAGTTAAGATTATGGAAGCAGCATAATTAAATTACAGGTTTGTTACAGAGTAAAAACAGTGTCACAGTAATAGTCATCATTATAAATTGCCCGTGATTTGGTCATAGTGATTGGCTCTGCAGCGTTCATTCCAACCCAGATGATTAGTCTAAGCAATCTTGGTTAATTCCATCTCTGCCAATGAAGTGTTGGGAATGAATGGCTTGTAACCTATCCTGCCCAATGAGGTGTGAAAGGGAGTCTGGAGGAGAGCCAGGGTGCTTTTGGGAAAGGGTTTCTTATCCCTAAAAAGAGATAAAGAAAGAGATGGTGTCTCTTCTCTGAAAATGATGGTGAGAACTGTCCAAGCCATGTTAGGAGAAACTAGTTTTGGATGAATCTGATCTAGAAGATGCCAGAACACAGAGAGAAGAAACCTGAGCCCTTGATGACCTTACTGAACTGCTGATTGTATTGTACTTGGTCTGCCTTCCCTCTGAACTTCTAGTTCTGTGAGATAATACAGTTCCTTATTGTGTAAGCCAGTGTGGTCTGGGATTTTGTCACTTGCAGCCAAAAGCATTCTGAGTTATATACCTACTTTGTCCTAAGCAGATTCACGTCAGATGGCTTTGATTTTATTCTGATAAAATCAGAGGTTCTTCCCTCCCCTGCCTTTTGGCTTCATAAAGTAGATGCAGATTCTAACTGGCTAATCTCAGTCTTCTGTCAGGGGCTGTGCCTTAGACCAGTGTTTTAAAGAAAGCAGCAAGGAACCAGTCAGCATCCACCTTTTCTGGAGTCTCGGATTGTTCAGATATCTGGTGGTGTGACTGCTCCTGTTTGTCGTTTATTCCGTTTCCTGATTCTGATTCTGATTTCTCGCTTTGAATTCAGTTCCTGCTCTTGCATATTTTGCATCTTATGTCTGTCCTCAAGACTGTTTAATAAATTTATTTTCCTCTCTTCCTTAACCCTTCTGCCCCTTTTTCTCCAAATTTCTATGATCTACTCCTTCCTCACTTTGTGACTACTTTGTGGCTAGGGGGGACTGATGAGATGTATATAAATTTTGCCAGAGTTAATAGTGAGTTAAGTTAAGTAAGAAATCATAAGATATTTGGTCTAGACTAGTATGGTAATACGTACTTGGTCCTTTTTCTCACCCAGGGCCTTTTATTCATGGCACAGAATAAGCAGCACCAGAAGTGATCTAGGGGTCGGGACACTTGAGTGTTCATTATGGCTTCACTATTTGCTGCTTGAAAAATCTTGGGCGGATCACTTAAAGACATTGAGTTTGAAATTTGTTACTAATTTTGTTTAATTTTTTCACAGCATTATTATGATTTAAATAAAATAAGGTGTACATGGAAATGAAAAAACTTAAAAAAAGAATACTCAAACTTGGTTGGATTTTCTGGTTATTTCCAGTGAACCGATGTCAAAGTCTCGAGAATCAGCTCTGCGTAGCTTGTAAAAAGGCAATGGAGTAGGATGTGGGGCATAATAATAACAGTAATTAGGACTGAAGCGGATATTTTTGTGGCAACTTCCAGCCTGAAATGAAGAGAAAGGGCCACACAATATGAAGGGGAAATAAAGGTCAGGATGTTGATCTTGAGACTTATTTCTAGTTCAACCAGAAATTCTGGTGAGCCAAGTTAGGGGAAAAAGAAACCAATAGAAGAAATACCCCCTCTAGTGGCGAGGGGCCAGATTCTGTACCTGATTGCTAGGATGGGTGACTGGGGTGTGGGTGACTTCTTAGGAAGAATCCTGACAGTCTAGAGTTAGAATAATTAGGGAAGATCTTTATCTCCAGCTTAGTTTATCAAGAGAGCTAACACATTTCACAGAACAAGTAGTAATTTGGCACCTTCACATGGAATCAATTGTCTGGAGAATGTAGAGGGTTAGGGTTGGAAAAGGTTCACAGTTTACTTTTTTTGCAGGCCATGTAGAGATCATCAAAATTAGGAGACTGCTGTTGCTAAACTTCTTATTGTTTCTGAGATGATACTGTAGGTACCTTTGTAAACCCATTTGTAGGGGGATAAAGCCTGTGTTTAAAGTCATAGATAATGCCATGTATTTGTCTATATTCATGTAAAATAATGGTTGTGGATTTCCTAAGGATGATTTTTGATATGAAATTTTAAGTGGCAATCCTGAAAACCAAATGTCTAATTTGCGTCTTCAAAGTGATTTAATTGCTACTTGTGGAAAGAGTGTGAAGCTGGGTACATTACAATATTACCCACTATTCAGTGGCTTGATAGGAACATGTAATGCATTCTTGAAGGACGTCTGATCTTAAGGACATATGCACCTATTTCAGTAAATACAACAATCAGTTGTAGAAGTATAGTAAATAACATAAAAAGATGCTGCCTAAGAAAAGCTGCTTACTGAAAAGAACGTACAATGTCTAATTTTTATAAATAAAACTTTAAAAGAGCATATACAAAATATAGTAGTTTATGATTATTTGCTTATCTGTATTTTTATTATTTTGATAATGAACATATATCACTTTTGTAATTTAAAACATTATAAGAATAAAAAAGAAACAGTGAAAACTTTTCCTAGGAGTTCCATTTAACCCTACCATGAAATCTTCCCCCACTTCTCCTGTTAAGATTAATGAATGACTCTTTTTTTACTTCCATGCCGCGTTTTTCATACATTCATCACAGTCTGAATTGCATGATCATGTATGCATTTGGCCTGCCCTATTCTGTGCATTCTTTCAAGGTCTGGATCATGCCAGGTTTATCCAGGTATTTCTGTCTGAGCCAAGAACAGTCCTGTAACAGGTGTGCAGTAAATATTGAGGTGGTGCTTAAAGTAGGGAGCACAGTGAGTAAAGTGGTTGTGCATTTTGTTCTTGTGTAATGTAACACGTACTCAGTATTGTACCAGAGTCACTGACTTCAGTACTGCCAGTGGCTAATTAGGTACAGTGCAAAGTACGCGGGCCAAGGGTTTCCTTTCTAAAATGGTATTGGTTGCCTCCAGGGATCTCTTGCCTCTACATCCTAAATTAGTTAGTGTGGTTCTGTTTCAGAAACGTGTGTAGTAAAAACGGACAAGAATAATCAGACTGCTGATGACATGGTTCCTGCTCTGTTACAGATGAGACACTATCTGCTTAGTATTTTAATTTAGAGCAGTTTCCTCCTATTTTTCTCTCCGTTCTATTTTCCTTTCCTCATTTCTATCCTTTGCTATAACTTCTCCTTGTAAATATAGCTGTATTTTTTTAATCCTCATCCAAGGACATGTTTTTATAAGTTTTAGAGAGAGAGGAAGGGGGGAGAGAGAGGAAAACACATTGATGTGAGAGAGAAACATTGGTTGGTCGCATCCCATATGCGCCGCAGGGATCAAACCTGCAACCTATTGGTGTGTGAGAGGGTACTCTAATCAACTCAGCTGCAGTTAGAGCTGTATTTTTGATGTGGTCATTGGGGGTCAGTTAGGAATGAGTGAAAAGAAATACAAATAGAAGAATTAGAAGCTGATAACATTACTTGTAGCAGTAAGATTTTTTAAAATTGAAAATTTCCTGAGCATAGGTCTGAATTATCCATCATTCCCAGTTATTGCCAGTACGCCCTTATCCTCTGTTTCTTCCTTATGTTCTAGCCACAGAGGCTTACTTATCATACCCTAAAAGTTGCTTCTAGGGCCTTTCTTTAGACCTTTCCTTACTGGGAGGTCCTCTGCATATATCCATTGATCCAAGTACTACCCTCTCAGAGAGTCAATTCAGATGCCACCTCCTCAAAGAAGTCATTACAGACCCTCTCAGTCAGGTTCATTCTTTACTTATTCTTCCATTGAATTGTTATGATTCTGTAAGAACAGTAAAGTTTGCTCTTTAATTTGTGCATTCATTCTGTACACATTCATTAAGTGTCTACTGTTCCTATGTTCTGGGAGCTAAGATAGAGACTGCTATGACTGGGTCCTCAGGGAGCTTCCAGAATAGTGGAGGAGGCAGGTAAGCAGAACAGTTTCCGTACAATGTAAGAAGGACAATGAATGGGCGATTTCATGGGGCCAGGGAGAAGGAGCATCTAATCTAGCAGGGGAGGGTAATTGTAGAAAGGTTTGAGTTAAATATTGAAGTTGGAAAAACGGAGATAGGGAAGGGAATTTCCTAGGCTGATGGAGCAGCGTGTTTTAGGTCAGGCAGATGTGAAATGCCTTGCACGTCTGAAGAATAAGTAGCTCAGGCTGGAGTGTGGAGGGCGGCAGTGGCAGAAGTAGAGAGGCAAGGAGGGGTCAAATGTGATGGACCTTTGTGCTAAGTTAGGGATGTGAGCTTTCTGAAAGCATTGTAGAGCTTTTACAGTTTTTATATAGGGGAGCAATGTAAGTAAGCCTTGAATTCTGCCAGTTTCTTGAGGGTAGGAATCAAGTCTTACATTTAGCACGTAATACATAGCTTAATACCTAATAGCTCAGTAAAACTAAATTGTTACTTGCTGGGTACCACTCTATTTTTTTTAAAGAATTGATTTATATGAAATGATAACAGTAATAAAATTCTACAAGCATTATCTTAACCTAATCCTTACACCTACTCTCTGAGGTAGGTATAGTGCCTTAGAGGGTTTGAGAGGGGATTGTAGTGTGGTAGTTGTTTGCTTATGTTTGAATTTTAGCTCTTCCACTTACTAGTTTTAGACCTAAAAGTTACATATGTTCCTCAGTTTCCTCATCCATGAAACGATAATGGTAATAATGGCACCTCATATTGAGAATTAATGATATTTGTAAATAAATATAAAATGCTTGGCTGTGTAGTTGCTATATGATTACATGCTCAATAAGTGTAATTTTTAACTATCGTTAAGAAGCATACCCCAGAGTCACAGAGCAATTAGTGGTAAAGCCCAAGGTGAACAGAACAACCTCATTTCAGAATCTTTAATCACTATATGTACTACATCGTAACTGCTTCTGTGGTTTTAGTGAGATGTACAGATAAGATGGGTTCTAAAGCAGTGACACGGAATTTCAGTCCACATGGGAAATACCAGGTGGGGTAGGGAATTTTTAGGAGCTCTTCAAATGACCCCCACCTGGAGAAATCATTCCGTGCTACCCTCCCTGCACACCATGGAGTTACGTGAGAAACACATCCCTGTGTTTTAGGTGACTGACATTAGTCCACATTCACAGTGCACATGGCTGATGAACCTGGAGAACACCCTGCAAAAGTCTCCCTTTAGCAGTTGGTCTGCTAGTGCTGACCCCTGGCATACTGTGTCAAGTCTTGTGGCTCTGTTCCCCTTCTTCATACTCCCTAGATTTTTCCAACTTTAGGACCCAAGTGGGAGTCTTATGTTGGAGGATGTTGTGCAAACCACATGCGTGAAGAAAATAATTTACATTTTTCCTTTCTTAGCTTCTGGAACATCAGTGATTCCATCCTCCCACTTCTATTGGGCAGAAATTGAGGTATTCTCCTTATGCTCCCTCATCTTCTCCAAAACCCACCAACACACACACACACACACACACACTCTCTCTCTCTCTCTCTCTCTCTCTCTCTCTGCCATGCCTGTTACAGGAATCCAGAATAACTACTTTATTTATTCTGATTCAAGGACCCATGAACGTACAGTCTTTGGCAATACAGGAGTGTACCAGCAGTTCACTTTTTCTTCTCCATTCCTGCTCTTCCCACTCATGACTGTCTTTTAGCTTTCTTTTTCTTGTTTCTTCACTCACCATTTTATCCTTTGCACAATGTCTAGTATATGGTAGGCATTCAATAAATAGTTGTTGAAAGAATAAAAGGGTAGATGGATTGTATATTGAATACCTTAGTGATGTTCAATTACAGAAAAACTACATGAGATCCAGGGCGAAAATATTGCCTTGACTTAAATTTTCTATACGAGCAAATTGTTCTTAGCGAGTGCGCCCCACCTTCACCTCCACTGCCACATTAGAGCGCACACAGCTTCCAGATTTTTTTGGTTACTCCATGCATAGTTCTGGTGGTAAAGGGATTGAATGGATACCTCAACAAATGTGGGAGGAGTCTCAGGCTGGAGGCAGGTCTGTCTCATGGTACCTGTTTTCTCTCCAAGTTCCTTTGCAGCTTCATGACTTCACAATGGAAATGTTTCCACAGATTGAAGTCCATAAAGGAAGTTAATAAATCATTGGAGACACACTACTTACTGTTAGAGAGTAGCGGGAGAAAATCTGTGGAAGGTAGAAGATACCCAGAAAACTCAAGTTCATTGTTTCACCTCATTTTCTAGGTGTAAAGCCTCCTCGGAATTCTCTGGCTTCTACAGATTTCAACATTGGGGGGGATGGGGCTGGGCAGCAGACTTACTGTATTTTGCTGTATGTAATGCATACTTTTTTGCCCAAACTTTTGAGAGAAAAATAAAGATGTGCATTATACATGGGTAGTACCTGAAATACCTTTTATCTGTTCTTGTGTTTTGTAATTATTTGTTACTTAAAATTTCTTGTACCATAATATGTTAAAAAATAAATGCTAAAATTCCTTTATAATACAAAAAGCAAGTATCTAAATATAAATAAATAAAAAATTGAATTAAAAAAATTAAAATGAAAGCTGTTTTTTTGAAAGTTTGGGCCCAAAACATGCGTGTGCATTATACATGGCAAAATACGGTATTTCTGTTAGTTTCCAGTTTTTGAACCCCTAGCTTATGTTACATTTGAAATTGTAGTAATTGTTCCTTATAATTATCTTGATACCTCAGCCCTCCCATCCACCTTTTCTCCCACTAACTCTATTAGCTTTTTAAAACTTTTAATTCAAATTGTTGGACATTACTTATTGATCAGTGTTTACACCTGCAAAATTATAGATATCTAGGCCTGTGTAGTAATTGTCCATAATTCTGGTATCTATAGGAACTCACATTTACAATGATGGTGACGCTTAGACAACCTCCCTCACTGGTTTCCTAGGAAAACCTCTAGAAATGTGAAAAAGAAGCTTAAACTTGAGGACCTTATCTTTGCCTGGAAGTCCAGACTCATGTTTAGTCTGGGCAATGACAGTCCAGACATGTTCCGAGCAGTGACCCTGGTCCTTCAGGACTTTGGCCCTGGATCTCATGCAGTATATTGCAATGTGTAGAAACACTGTGTGTCCAGAGATGAACATCTGAAGCCCAGCCATTGTGCGTGTGTGTGTTTGTGTGTGTCTCCCAACTGGAGGTAGCCTCCAAGACTTCAAGTGAAAGTGATGACCCAGACTTGAATTTGCTGTGCTTCACACGCGAGTCATGTTCACTGCCTACTCTGCTGAAGACCAAATTAAACCCAAAGCAAATAGTTAAGCATTGGAGAAGAGATCAGCCAAATAGAAGAGACTACACAGAGAAAGTTAGCAAAGCGTCGTTTGTCCTTTGAAAGTATAATAAAATTGATGGACCTCCATCATGATTGATAAAGAGGAAAAATGGGAATTACAACATTAGGAATGAAAGGAATATCACGGTAGATCATACAGACATTAAAAGAATAATAAAGGGATATGAATGGAAATTTTATGCCAATAAATTAAACAAATTATGTATTTTCAAATTCTTTTAAAACAACTTACTAAAGCGAAAAGAAGATGGAATAGAAAATCTGAATAGCCCTATTATCTATTTAACATTTTGAATTTGTGATTAAAAAAACCTTTCTGTGAGGAAAACTATATAGGTCCAGATGGTCTGTGGTCAATACTTTCAAACATTTAAAGAAGAAATAATGTGAATGTTAAACAAATTTAAAAAATAGAGGAGGAATATTTCCTAACTCATTTTATGAGGCAAGCATTTCCAGATACCAAAACCTGAGAAAAACATTTCAAAAAAAGAAAATTGCTGATGAATATTTTGTGTGATGATAGACACTGCAGTAGAATGAATGTTTGTGTCCCTCCAAAATTCATATATTGAAATCTTAAAACGCAAATGTGTTAGAGAAGTCAGCAGTTTACATCTTAAAGACAGCCCTCACAGGACACTGAATTTGCTGGTGCCCTGGTCTTGGACTTCAGAGCCATCAGAACTGTGAGAAATGAATGTTTGTTGTTTAAAGTTACCCAGTCTTGTTTCTTTTGCACTTTTAAAATATTATTTTCAAATATATTTTTTTGATTATGCTATTACAGTTGTCCTAATTTTTCCTCCTTTTCCCCCCTCTGCCTGGTATACCCATTCCCTCCAGCAGTCCCCTCACTTAGTTCACATCCATGGGTCATACATATGAGTCCTTTGGATTCTGCATTTCCTATAGTATTCTTGACCTCCTCCTGTCTATTTTGTACCTACCAATTACGCTTTCTAATCCTTGTATCTTTCCCCCCATTTCACCCCTTTCCCCTCCCAGCCGAAAGCCCTCCAAATGATCTCTGTATCTATGATTCTGTTCCTGTTCTGGTGGTTTGCTTAGTTTGTATTTTAGATTCAGTTGTTAATAGTTGTAAATTTGTTGCTATTTTAATGCTCATAGTTTTGATCTTCTTTTTCTTAAATAAGTCCCTTTAACATTTCATGTAATAATGGCGTGGTAATGATGAACTCCTTTAGCTTTACCTTGTCTGGGAAGCACTTTTATCTGCCCTTCCATTCTAAATGATAGCTTTGCTGCATAGAGTAATCTAGGTTGTAGGTCCTTGCTTTTCATCTCTTTGAATAATTCTTGCCAGTCCCTTCTAGCCTGCAAAGTTTCTTTTGAGAAGTCAGCTGACAGTCTTATGGGAGCTCCTTGGTAAGTAACTCTGCTTTTAAGATTCTCTCTTTATCTTTAACCTTTGGCATTTTAGTTGTAATGTGTTTTGGTGTGGTCCTCTTTGCTTCCAACTTGTTTGGGACTCTCTGTGCTTCCTGGACTTGTATGTCTATTTCCTTCACCAAATTAAAGAAATTTTCTTTATCATTTTTTCAAATAAGTTTTCAATTTCTTCCTCTTCCTCTTCTGGCATCCTTGTAATTCAGATGTTGGTATGTTTGGAGATGTCCCAGAGTCTCCTTATACTATCCTCATTTTTTTGAATTATTTTTTCTTCTTCTTGTTCTGCTTGAATGCTTTTTTCTTCCTCATGTTCCAAATTGTTGATATGAATCTCAGCTTCATTCCCTCATCTGTTGGTTCCCTGTAGATTTTTCTGTATTTCACTTAATGTAACCTTCATTTCTGTCTGTGTCTTTTTTATGCTGTTGCCGTACTCATGAGATCTTTGAGCATCCTGATCACCAGTGTTGTGAACTCCAAATCTGATAGGTTGGTTATCTTCATTTCACTTAGTTCTTTTTCTGGGGTTTTGTTTCTGTTCTTTCATTTGGGCCATATTTCTTTGTCTCCTCAATTTGGCAGCCTCCCTGTTTGTTTCTGTGTATTAGGTAGAACTGCTTTGACTCCCTCTGTTAGTACCATGGCCTGTTGTAGAAAAGGCACCTGTCAATTGTGTAGGGCAGAGCCTTAGGTAATTGCTAGGGTGGGGCAATCCACTTCACCACTTTGTGACTCCATGTGTGGGAGGGCTTGGCGAGGGGACACACTGCCTGGCTTCTAGAGGTTTGCCTGGCACTTGCACTGTTACCAGTCACTTTACTTTCCCCCCATATGTGAATGGTGACCTTCCAGCTGTTGACTTGGTGCTTAATCCCAGAGGGGGTGGGTCTGCATTAAGTTCTAAGACCATGCAGGCCCTTTAAGAGGAGTCTCCTGAAATCCCAACAGTTCTTCTGCAGCCCCAACCCCCACGGGTTTTTATAGCCAGAGGTTATGGGGATTTATCTTCCTGGTGCTGGAACCCTGGGTTGTGTGGTCTGGCCTGTGGCTGGGATACCTCATTCCTGAGGTATCCCTCTCAATTTTTATCCACCGCATGTGAATGTGGGACTGCCCATTCCACAGCCACTCCACGCCACACTGCATCTCCATTCCTCTGCCTGTCTCCGTGTTTCCGCCCCTCCTACCCATCTGGACGAATGTGGCTTCTTTAAATCCTTGATTGTCAGACTTCCATACAGCGCATTTTTCTGATGGTTCTGGGTAATAGTTGTTTTGATGTCTAGTTGTAACTTTTTCTGCAGTTGTGTGAGGAAGCAAAGCATCTTTACCAATGCCTCCATCTTGACCGGAAGTCTGAAGTTACCCAGTGTTATGTTACTGTCATAGCAGTACAAACTGAGTATGACAAAAATCCTTAAAACATTGGTATGTTAAATCCAGCAATATATAAAAAGGTTAATACATCGTGGACAAGGGGGTTCATTCCAGGAATACAATTTTTAATCTAAATATTGATATATTTCACATATTAACATGATAAAGGAGAAAAAACAACCCTCTAAATAAGTACAGAAGAAACATTTCACAAAATTCAGGAATTCTTGACTCAGTAAATGAGGAATAGAAAGAAATTTCTTTTACCTGATGAAGAGCATCTACAAAACACCTATAGTAGCATCATATTTAATATTGAAATATAGAAAGCATTTCCCATGATTGAGAGCAAAGTATGGGTGACCTCT
>VMDR010003325.1:14831-73861 GCA_007922815.1 Macrotus californicus
CCTATATTCTATAACCACAAAAAATTAGAATACATAAGAGGTGGATCATAGACCAAACAAGCAAAACTATAAAGCTTCTAGAAGAAAATACATGAGTTAGGTGAAGATTTCCGAGAGAGTGCATAAATAGCACTAACCAGAAAGGAAAATGACAAATTGGAATTAAAAGCTTTTGCTCACCAAAAGTTACTATATCAAAAATGAAAAGGGAAGACATGGACTGGGAGAAAATGTAATATATACATCTCCTACAAATCAATTATAAATAGATCAACAAAATGGGCAAAAGACTTGAGTAGGTCATGAGGAAGTTGTACGGATAGCCAATAAACACATGAAATTGCTCAGTATTCAAGGAAAATGCAAATTAAAATTACAATGAAATACCATTTCATACCCACTAAAATGACTAAAATGAGAAGATAGACAACACTGTTAGACTGTGGAGAAACTTCTGGTGGTAATATAAAATTATACAGTGATTTGGAAAATTTTTTAACAGTCTCTTATAAAATTAGTCATATATCAGTGCTGTGGCCCAGAAATTCTACTTCTAGGTATTTATCCTGAAGAAACAAAAACATACCCACAAATGGACATGCATAAGAATGTTCACAGCAACTTTATTCAGAATGTCTACAAACGTAAAAGAACCCAAATATCTGTGAAAAGAAGTATAAATTATGGAATAATTAACATAAAAGTATGCTACTGAAAATATTTCACATGATTATGGGGGTTTTTAGCCATTGTTTTAAACAGAGGAAGAATAAGTATAATAAATATTGGAAAGAAAGAGACAAAATCATTACTTAGAAAATATAAGCTAATCAAATGACAAACTTTTAGAGCTAATTTGAATTTTTGGTAGGCTGTTTGATGTGTGTCTAAACATACACACATATATCACATGATATATCATTATATACCATATCATATACTATCCCCTCATACACACACTTTACATATGTCTGTATACACATGTACATACCTGCCTTTTGGTTTCACCTACATTTATGAACCAACACAAACCCAGCCAGAAAATATAATAAAAAACAAAATCCCTTTCACAATTGAATAAAAAAATAACAAGAGACCTTGGAATTAACTTAGCAAGAGAAATGCAGGACTAGATGAAGAAAGTTATAAAATTCCCTGAGGGACAAGAGAAGAATAAGTGGACAGACAGACCATATTTCTGGATAAAACTCAAAATTATTCAAATGTGAATTTCCTCCAAATTACTCTCTAAATTTTAACCAAATCCAATGACAGGTTTTGGGAATTTTCCAAAATGACTCCAAAGTTTAAGTGACATCACAAACATTTCAAGATATGTAATAAAAGTGTTTTTAAATGTAATGGAGGGGGGTGACTTGCCTTATAAGTTACTAAGATAAAATACTGAAGCTATGAACTGGTTCAGAAATAGGCAGATCACAGGAACAGAGTTGAAAGTGCAGAGTGGTCATGAGTGTGTATAACATTACATATAATGAAGTTATAAATTCATTTTAAATCAGCAGGAAAAGTGTTATTAAAAAAGCATTGAACAGGGTCCTAGTTCACTTACCTTAGAAAAATCCTTTTGGGACTTTCCTGCTCCAGTTGTTCTTCACGATGTCAAATTCTTCTAACTTCCAATATTTTCCCCATCCTCTGCAGCTGCTTTCAATTCGCTTCATTGCTTCTTTGTCCAAAATTTCTTTGATATTCTCTTTTGGATCCAGGTTTATCGCCTTCCTCCCTACCTTTCCCTTTCCTATATCTGTTTTCCAGCTGATAATTCTCCACCTTTCTAATGTAGGACCTCTCAAGTCTTTTTGCCTTCATGTACCTAGCTACCTTAAAAAGGCCTTGTTACTGGTTTGGGCAAAACAGCCTTTTTTTGTGGGGTGCGTGAATGGGGTCAATTCTCATTAGGTAACTGCAGGATTTCCTTTGTGGGTTTAGAAGAGAAGAGGCTGTGAATACATAGGTGTTATTTTTGTCGCCATCAGAGTTGCACCACGGGTCAGTAATGAAGTGGAGTGCAGTCACTACAAATCAAACCAAACAGGGATTTTCAAACTGCAGGGGTACTTAAGATGGCTCAGAAGCTTCCAGACTTGGACAAAGAGTAGGGCTAGCAGGCAGGGAATGACTTCCTAAGTATGCTTTAACCAAAGCAATGTTGGTACGATATATTGAGGATTCACATAAAATTTTGTTTCAGGGAAGGTTACTGCTACTAAAAAATTTGAAGGTCACTTTGTAAAAAACAATTTTATGATAAATGTGTTCAGTAGAAAATAACTGATTTAAAAAGTAGCATGATTTGTAAATTAAATAGCTACAAGAAAACAGTTAACAGTAGTTACATCTGAGTGGTGGGAAGTGAACAATTTTATTTACTCCTTTTGCTTATCTTTAGAATGCTTTGTAGTGTTAACAAATTGTTCTTATTTTATTCTTTTGAGGTGTAATTTAGATCAGTAAAATGCATGTATTTTAAGTATACAATTTGATCAAATTATAGACTGTTTCTATTATCCCAGAAAGTTCTCCCATGCCCCTTTTCAAGTCAGTAGCTCCACTCCCCATGTCCCACCAGAGATAAGCACTATTTTGACCTAGTTTAGGTTTGTTTTTGCCTGTTCTTAAACTTCTTGTTAATGAAATCACGCAGCATATACCTTTGGGCCTGGACTATTTTGTTCAGCATAGTATATCTGAGATTCATTCATATTGTGTGTAAGTAAGTTTTTTATAAGTTGCTAGGTAATATTTCATTTTATGACAGTATTACAATTTGTTTATCCCCTTGTCAGACATTTGGGTTATTTACAGCTTTTGTTATTAGGAATAAAGAGGCTCTGAACAGTCTTGGTGGTCATATCCATTTCTCTCTGGCACATACTTAGGAGGAGGATTACAGCATACATGCATCTCTGATTTTTCACAATTTTGCCAAATTTCCCTTCAAAGTGGTGGCATGAATTTACATTTCAGTTAACAGTGCTTGAGAGTTGCCCATTCCCTTTTTTCT
Organism: Macrotus californicus; assembly: GCA_007922815.1. NCBI lineage: Eukaryota > Metazoa > Chordata > Mammalia > Chiroptera > Phyllostomidae > Macrotus > Macrotus californicus. The sequence goes on from VMDR010003325.1 coordinate 17,860, forward strand.
ACCACTACAAAGTAAACAAACAAAACCAACTTCCCTCTATGGGAAGACCAAAACTAAGCCTGGTGCAATGTGGCAAAACCAGCTCTTATCTGTCCAGGGTCCCCTCCAAGAGAAACATGCCAACAACAGGTCTCTGGCTCAGCAGTTAGTGTCCATGAGTTTCTGGGTTGCAAGCCCAGGCGTGTAGGAGGCAAAGTGAGGGATATGGAAAGCCAGTCTCAGGAAAGGGCTACAGACATTAAACAAGAGGTCAAATTCCCCTGGCTAACTGGTTAGGATTTCAGCTCTTTCAGGGAACCAGAGGATCTTGGATAGAAGGGAAAGATTCATGACCAGTCATATGCTGAATGCTTAGATGGTTCAGGGTTTTTTTTTAAATTGTTGTTCAGTTACAGTTTTTCTGCCTTTTTCCCCCTTGCTCACCCCTACCCTGTGTCCCCCCACTCCCTCAGTCAATCCCCCGCTGTTGTCTGTGCCCATGAATCCTCTGTTTGTGTTCCTTTACTTGCCCCTTCCCCTTTCCCCATGTTACCCCCTCTCCCTCTCCTCTGGTCACTGTCAGTTTGTTCTTTATTTCTAAGTCTCTGGTTCTGTTTTGCTTATTTTCTTTTGTTGATTATGTTCCAGTTAAAGGTGAGATCATGTGGTATCTCTCCCTCACCACCTGGCTTATTTCACTTAGCATAATGCTCTCTAGTTCCATCCATGCTGTTGCAAAGGGTAGGGTCTCCTTCTTTCTCTCTGCTGCGTAGAATTCCATTGTGTAAATGAACCACAGTTTTTTGATCCACTCATCTACTGATGGGCACTTGGTCTGTTTCCAGCACTTGGCTACTGTAAATAACACTGCTATGAACATTGGGGTGCAGAGGTGCTTTTGAATGGGTGATTCAGGGCTCTTAGGGTGTAGTCCCAGCAGTGGGATCGCTGGATTGAAAGGCAGTTCAGATGGTTCAGGTTTCATTTGATGTTTCTACCAGCGTCAGGGTTGTTACCTTGTCTTTCTTGGCACATGGGATAGGAAGCTCGTAATGTGCCAATAGTCTGGGCTGATTTGAACCTGCACATAGACACGAACTTAAAGGCAGATAAGGCAGAGCTGATGCAGACAGGACATCACTACCCCAAGCCCAAGTGTACAACTGAACCTAATCTTTGGCATAGCTTGTGAATCAGTTTTCTAGGCAAGAGGCTATCTAAGTGCATGGGGGAAGCTGGCTCTATGAATGTGCGAACCAGGTGAGTGTTGCTTGCTGAGATAAGTGGAACTGTCTGAACTAAGTGGACGTTAGTGGGTCCTAATGATGACAGTGACAGTGAGGCCTGGTGTTTAGGTATAACCCCCCATAAGGTTACTCACCTTTAGTCTGGTCATAGTCTGGATCCTCAGGCCTTCCTGAGTGATGCGGAAAGTTGTTACTGATGACTCCAATGAGAGTTCAGCTGATTCTGACTCTACTTCCAAAATACCTCATGAATCTTTTTGCTTCATTCTAATTTTATTGCCATCGCTTTAGCTGAAGCCGCCATGATATACAAGTGTGTCTTCAATATATTCTAATAGCCGCTTTTGGGCTCCTCCTATCAATGTATGCCCCACTCAGAATCATTCTACAAAGCATTACTCATCTGATCATGTTATTTCTTAAAATTATATTGAAAATTCAGGAACATATATTTGAAGGCAGATAATGTGGATGCTAGCAAATGTGCCAGTGTAGGAGTCCTGAGACGCAGGTTCCAGTCCTGGCACAGCCACTAACCGTATGACTGCAAAGTCCATCACTCCCCCACCCTCCCAGGTCTCAGCATCCTCACCTGGGAATAAAAGGATCAGACCAAACCAGGAAGTCTCTAAGGGCCATTCTAGGTCTAGCATTCTGTGATACCTTGTGGGGCTGAGTCAGAGGCTTTTTCTGGAGTTCTTGCCTGGGATGGAGAGAAGTGAGGCCCTGAGATGGTATTTCAGGCAGCTCCTATCTGTCTTCTCCAAGATGTCTGGCATCTCCAAAGTTTTAAGACAGTACCTATCACTGAGGAAAGCTGCATGAAAAATTTCCTCATTTTAGCAGGTGTGCTTTGAGGACTGAGGGTTCCCTGTGGTTTCACAGTGCTGGTGTGGGCCCGTCAAGTTCTCTGCTTACTGTGGGCTTATCTTAGGGCTCTGTGGATTCTCAGAAGCCACCCGATTCAGGCCTGTTGGTAGAAGGTGAGTTTACATATTCAATGGAATGCTGCTGCCGTCTTGTAGGATTCTGAGTGGTGGAAGTAGACATATACGTTTGTCCAGTTGTTTTTTTAGAATGTAAGATCTAATGGTTCTATGCCATGTAGTTCTTATGGCATAGAACTGGGCCACATGTTGGGCAAATGTCCGTTTCTTGGTTTTGCTATTACACTGTAGTCATGTAAGGTGCAGGCACGGGGGAAACTGGGTGCAGAGTACATGGGAACTCTCTGTTGTATCTTTGTAACTTACTGTGAATCTTCAGTTATTTCAAAACTTTTAAATTCAGGTCTTTACAAGGTGGTTAATAGGACTCTGTAGGGTTGATTCCATAATGTCTCCCACAATTGTCTGAGTTGGGGCTTTTCTTTCCTGCAAAACAAAATGTAGACAACCTGACAATGCAGTGACTTTTCATAATTTAACTATGAAGTCTGTTCTCATGGAATTTTCTGTTGAAGTCTCAGCCCGCACATTCGGCAACCTGTCTGTTCATGCTGTGTTTGGGCAGCACTGAGGCCAGCCTCCTCAGTCGCACTGTGTGTGCTGGTCTTTCTGGATCCTTGTTTCCACACCGGGCACCCCCTTTCTCTTCTCCAGTGCTAGGCTCATCCCTCCCCAGCTCTGTGCCGACAGAGGGCTGTGGAATGGCCTGGCCAGTGTCCCTTCCTAACCTCTGAGGAGAGAATCCCCAAGGGACCAATGGGGCGCACGGGATAAGATGTGCCCCATGGTCATTTAGGGATTCGGTCAATCTAGAATGAATCCCTTCTCTAGATCTGAGTGGAAGGGGTCAAAGGATGAAGAGAAGGAATTGAAGGGAAGAGGAAAGATTAACAGCCCCCAGAGTTGTCCATGTCCTCATCCCCAGGACATGGGGGTGAGTACAGGAGGTTACATGGTAAGGGGGATTTAAGGTTGCAGATGGGATTCAGGTCGCTGATGAGCTGGCCTTAGGGAAGTTGTCCTGGTTCATTCTGGTGGGCTCAGTGTAATCCCAGCGGTCCTTAAAAGCAGAAGCAGGAGGCAGGAAGGATAGTCAGAGAGACAGGTGATGGTGGAAGCAGGATCAGAGAGATGCTCTGCTGCTGGCTTTGAAGACTTGTTACAGCACAATAGACTACTGATGTAACAGAAAACGAATATTCTCTTCCAGTGCGTAAGGTGTCAGGGTAAGAAGGAGGCCTGGCCTTGGGAGTCAGAGAGTCCTGGGGCTGGGTACCGTGAAATCTGAGGCAAGAGAGGCAAGAGGCAGTGGTGACTGGGTAGGACAAGAAGCCCAAGGTTAAGGGGGCATGGCCTTAGGGAGAAGAACAGTGCTATGCCAGGAGGCCCTGGATAAAAGAGAGGTTCGGCTCGTGCAATCGGAGGAGCAGTTTTGGGGATTTGGAGTACAGAGGTAGCAGCATCCAGAGGTGGGTCTGGATGGGGAGAATGTGTGTCAGAACGATGGGTTTGTAGTAAGATGGGGAACAGAAAGGGAGCGGAAAGAGCACAGGGCTAGGAATCAAGATGTCTGGATTTTAGTCATTTTTCTGGAAGTCTTTAATTCCTGGGCCTCAGTTTTCTCATATACAGGATGGGGGAAAGTAGGTTTACAGTTGTCCATATGGAAAACAACGCAGCAAAATTAATAAACAGTAATACAAGAATAAACTCTGTGTCTCACCTACTCAACTTGACCCCGCTTTTCCCTCTCCTTGTATGTGACGAAGGGCTCCGAGCATGGAGACCACTTTCCAGGCTGGCATCGTCCAGTGTTGGACGATGCGGTGAAGGACGACCTTAGTGAGCAGTTTAGGAGTAACCTGACTGTGATTGTGACATTTAGTTCATTATGTCATTCAGCCGGTGTCTCCGGACACTGCTCAGCGCAGTGCCTGTAAAGGACAGTGGAACGTGGCTCCCCCTCAGCAGCACTTGTGAGCGTCTGCCGTATTGCCTCAGCACGGAAACTATGACCGTGGCACACACGCGTCTCCCTGCGATAGGAATATTTTGCATTTACACACTTGTATATGCACAATACTTTTCACTGGACAAGCTCAAAGTCTTCACAAACTGCCATCTCTGATTCATTTTGGGGGTAGACAGGGAATAGCCATTTTGAAGTTGGCCAGACAAAGAAGCATAGGGCTGTGAATCCCCTAATCTCTCTTAATTCTTAAACGTTAAGTATTCCAGACCCCTGAAATACTGAATTTAGCAAAAATGTCTGCATTCTGTTTGATTTTGTACACTCCTTAGCTTCTCACAAACCTTTCACTGACAGAGCATTGTAGCATCTGCCAGTGATAGGGCAACCAGAGGGTTTGGCAGCTTGTGGGTGGGAGTTTCAGGGTTTGGGGATTTGGCGGTAGTTAGATTGGGCTGTTGGTGTGGGAGGGTGGAGCTGTGTATTGATGATGGTCTTGGCTTTTCCTAAATCACAGTTGCATCATATGAGATAGCTGAGTGTGTGTGGAGCTTTACAAAAGCCTCCTGGGAAAAGGGCAAAACTGGTTTTAGTGCGTAAGAAATTTATTTATGGCAATTATGGTACCAAACTGAGACTGGAGACTGTTGAGAATCTGGACCGTTTTCTGGTGGAGGAAAAAAAAAACAATTTTACTTTTGTAAGTAGGAATCATAGAGTAGAATCGCTTTGTAGTGCAGTGATTTTTTAAAGTCTTCTTGTCCTTTCCATAGGGCAGCAGGTAGGACATTCTTGTCATACTAATTCAGTTACGGGTGGCTTCTGGGAAGAAATTTGAGGGAAATAAAAGAATAAGGGTGAGTGGAAGGAAACCACCACCCTGGGAGGTGGATTGAGGATGTCAAGAATGGTTGGCCAGGTTTCTTATGACTCATCTGCACAGCAGAGCCGCATGACTGCTGCTCCTGGAAACACAGGGTCACGGCTTTCTGCGGTACTAAGATGACTCACACAGAAGGGGCTGTAGGTCCCATCGGCAGGTTTATGTGATGTGCATAAATGTGACTTATGTCTATGAAAGTTAATTTGATTTTTTAACTTTCTAGTGCCCTGATTTCTAGTGATAGAATGGCATGGAAGGAAAATTATGTTGAATGACTTTTTAAAAACAAGATTAGAATACCTGAACATACCTCAATCATCCTTGCATGTCTTCCTCTAAAATGGGTTACTTTTGGGAAGATTCTGATAAGAGTTCTTCCAGTATAGTGTAGTATAATGTAATCTATCTTTTGACAGTTGGGATAAATAAACACTCTAACTTTTATCTGGTCACTTCTTTTAACTAAACTGCAGAATCCACTTCTCCCTTCCTTTAATTGCTTCTTAAGTAAATATCAAAACATCCTGATCATTTTTGATGAGTAAAGCTCAGTTCAGTACTGTTTAAAACTTCAGTATCATGTCCAGTTTAACTCTTCCTCTAATCTATTGCTTAAGGGACCTAAAAAGTGAGTTGGAAGGGGAAGGGTTTGAAAGAGGGTGGGCGGGGGTAGGGAGAAAGAGACACTGACCGAGAAATCTCCTCCCCTTCTCTCTGCCTGTGGACCATCCAGGATTGTGGCGGGGGGCATGTGGATAGAGCAGGTAATAGTAGTCTTACACCTTCGACCACCTGCTGGTTGTGGGAAGGTGGTCTTACTCAGGTCCCTCTGGTTCTATCTGCTTTTAGCAGTGTCTGCTGATGAAATGATCTCTCTATGATGGTTTCTTGTTCAGCCAACCTGACCCACTCTGTCAGTGAGGACTTTTCCTAGAGAGGGACAGCCTTGCATGGTCCATGGCTCCAGCCTCCTTTCGAGTGGGGTGTTACCTCATTTGTCCTGGCTGTCTGGATAGCCCTTTGTGTCTCTTTGTCCCTCCTCTGTTTACTCTGAGGATGTTGGAAACCACCACGTTTTCTTCCATACCTTCTGTCATGAAATGGGGGTGGAGGTGTGACACACCCTTTTCTTCCCAGGATTACTACCATTTACTTCCTTCGTGTGCTGCGGTGAGGCAACCCAAGTAAGCCTCTTGCTTCAGAAGTGCCCAGGGAGAAGTAGGCGTTAGGTCTCTGTGTTCACGTGCACATACCCATCTTCAGACCAAGCTTTCCTCCTGACTCTCTCACCAGGCTCCACTCTGCTTCACTCACAGCACAGTGAGATGCCATTTGTCTCCCTCTGTTGTGGCTACTCTTAGCTCTGCAAGGAGTTCTCTGGGAGCAGTGCACCCCCCTACCCCCACCAACAAACGTGGCTTTGTAGGGTGGGGCAAAGAAAATGTCATCACTATAAACACTGAACTCTCCACAAGGCTGGGGACTTCGATCATTCTCCTGCCCAGCCTCTTACGTGGACTGGGGAGAGGTGTGAGGGTTGGGTTGATGGCTTTCGATCATAGAGTTGGCTTTACCTACTACTAAACTTTGAGGGAAGGTGTCCGTCCCTTTAGATATGGAGACAGTTCTGTAGCTTTCATTTAAAGACCCCAGTGCCAGTTCTGGAGCCACAGGAAATGTTCAACTCAACATCCTGGCTCTCTGGTTTTTATGCGTGACTGTGTTCGGTCAGTGACCTTTCAGCATTGCGGGGTGGTGAGGCAGTTTGTGTGTGTGCGTGTTTTGGTTTTGTGTCTGCCAATTTATGTTTCTAGAAAGTTCATAGAAAATAAATAAATGGTCTATAAAAAAATAGAACAAGCTGACAGTGAGCAGAGGGAAGGGGGGGAGGACAACGGGGCAAAGAGGGGGACGGGGAAGGGTCAAGTCAAGGAACAGGTACGAAGGACCCAGGGACAATGGCAATGGGGGAGGGGGATGGAATGTGGGAGGTGGGGTGGGTAGGGCTGGGGGGAGCAAGGGGGGAAATAGGGGGACAACTGTAATGGAACAACAATAAAAAAATATAAAAAATAATGAGGCCCTGTTTACTTCAGTACTGACTTTTGTTTCCCAGAAAATGTTTAATTTCTCTGACTAGATGCTGTAAATGCAGTAGGACTTTATATTTACATTGTTTATTATAATAGGGATTCATTCTGTAAGTTAAGTCATGGTCTTCAAGATGTGTCCCACATGTTGGAAGCCCAGGGAGGCAATAGAGTGCATGTGGGAATCAAATCAGCTCGGCTAGAGTCAGCAGCTGTGTGAGACTGACTGCGCAAGTTAGCGTTTTCCTCATGGGCAAAATAAAAATACTGCTAAGGATTATAAGGGTTTTGAGGACACAATTGAATAATGTATGTAAAATATTTAATATGATGCTTGGATTATATATAATAAGGTTAGCTACTCTTACTATCTTTATGGTATAGTAATGCCCTGTTATCTATAGGATTATGTGATTTCATTATGGTTTGAATAAAACCACATCATATTGGGCAAGGGAGGCCAAGACTGGGAATTCTAGGGAGGTTTAGGATATATATGATGTTAGCGGGAATGTAGTCAAGTTCAGGAGAACAGACAGCAGAGATTAGGGACTCCATCTGAAAGACTGGGAGGTACAAGATCAGGTATTAAGGTCAGTGAGTATGGATAATTAAAGATTAGGCCTAGCACAACAAGGATAAAGCTTGCAGATTTGAAAACTAAAGTCTAGAACACATCTCAGTGGGTGGGCCACCCGCAATTATAGATTGGAACAAACTGGACCTTCGACAGCAGTGCTGCTTGGCGTGTGAGAGAAGGTAATTCCCTAAGGCATATGTCCAGTTGCCAGAGGGATCCTTAAATACTTTCCCCTTGTGATCAGCGGGTGTCACTTCCTCTGTTGGTGTCTTTTCTCTCAATGTAGGATTAAGTAGAATTGAGCACTTTCCAAAAACTTATTGCTATTTGGATAGGCAAAAAAAAAAAATGCTACTCAAATTTTTAGTTTTTGATCCTAAGTGGGACTGAAACCCTACATATATGTTAGCTGTCTGCACTTCTCCTTTTGTGAATTATCTGCTCATACTATTTGTGATTTATTTATTGAAACCTGAGTGTTTTTCTTATCAAACTGTGCATGCTCTTGATATATTAAATTTTTGTCCGTCATATTTGCTGTTGTTTTTTTCCACTTGTATTTACCTTTTAATTTTTTATTTTACATTTTTAGGGTATATGGAATCAAGAAAATGAAAAGGCAGCCTATGGAATGGGAGAAAATACTTGCAAGCCATATATCTAATAAGAGGTTAATATCTAAAAGATATAAGGAACTCTTGCAACTCAGTAGCAAAAGGAAAATAAATAACCTGATTCAAAAATAGGCACTTTTCCAAAGAAGATATAAAAACGGCCAACAGGTATCTGAAAACATGCTCATCAGGGAAACACAAATCAAAATCACAATGAGCTGTCACTTCACATCTGTTAGGGTAGCTGTTTTCAAACAGTCCGAACATACGGGTATTGGAAGGACGTGGAGTAAGGGATGCTTGCCCACTGCTGGTGGGATTGTACACTGGTGCAGCCACTGCAGAAAACAGTGTGGAGTTTGCTCAGAAAACTAAAAACAGGACGACCATGTGATCCAGCAATTCCACTTCTGGGTATATAGCTGAAGGAATGAAATCAGAATCTGGAAGAGATCTCTGCACTCCCGTGTGCACTGCAGAGTTCTTCACAGTGGCCAGGACGTGGAAACAGCCTAAATGTTTGTCTACTACTGAATGGACAAAGAAAATGTAAATGGAGTGGAATACTGTTCAGCTTTAAGAAGGAAGGAAATCCTGTCAATCGCAACAACATGGATGAACCTGGAGGACATTATGCTACGTGAAATAAGCCAGACACGGAAAGAAGTATTTCATGATTTCAATTACATGTGAATCTAAACCAACAAACACAAAAAGCTGATTTCATACAGAGAGTAGGGTGGTGGTTAGCAGAGGCTGAGGTGTGGGGAATGAGGGGAGGTAAATGAGAAAACAAAGTAGAATGGCGGTTGCCGAGGGTGGGGAGGGGGGCTTTGGGAGCTACTGTTTCACGAGTGCAGAGTTCCAGCTTTTCAAAATGAAGAGTTCTGGGGATGAAGACGGTGACGATAGCACGACAGTGTGAGTGTACTTAATACCACTTAATTGTGCACTTAAAAATGGTTAGGATGCATTTTATATTGTGTACATTTCACCACAATAAAAGAAATTGAAAAAAGAAAGTAATAGGAGAAAATATGTTGAAACATAAGAAAAGAAAAAATAAAATAAGAGTCAGATATTGCAGAGATTAAACAGATAACAGTAAGATTAGTATGGTGGACAACAGTTCAGTAGTTCCTCAGAAAGTTAAACACGGAATCCAGATGATCCAGCAATTCCACCCCTGGGTAAATACTTGAAGTGATGAAAAACAGGGACTTAAAAGGTCTGTGCACACCAGTGCTCACAGCAGCGTTACTCCCAATAACTAACGGTGTAGACAACCCACATGTCCATCCACGGATGAATAGATGAACAGGAGGTGGTATGCACGTGTAGTGGGTAATGTCACTCAGCCGTAAAATGAAATTCTGCATGCTGCGACAACATGGATGACCCTCGAAAACATGCTAAGTGAAATGAGCCAGACACACAGGGACAAATATTATGTGATTCCACAAATGGAAGGTAAATTCATAGAAACAAAAAGTTGAATAGAGGTCACCAGGACCAGGGGAGAGAGGGGGAAGGGAAGTTATTACTGCTTATTGGGTAGGGTTTCTGTTTGGTGTGATGACAAAGTCCTGGAGATAGAGGTGAGTGTAGCATTGTGAATATACTTAATTCCTCTGAATTGTACACTTAAAAATGGTTAAAATGGTCAGTTTTAAGTTATATATATTTTGCCACAATAAAATTTTTTAAAAGAGTTTTTACTTTAAATCCTCTTTCCTGACTTTGAGATGACTTACATGAGTTTTTTCCAATGTAACTTTGTACATATAATTCTTTATATTTTCCTCTAGGCATTATAAAACTCAATTTTTGTTATGTAACTGTTATCCAATTAAAATTTATTTATGAAATATAGATACACATTTATCATGGCATCATTTATTGTGTATTGTCTTCTGTACTGATTAGTGATCTTTATCACATATTAAACTTATGTGTAATATTCCCTGTTTATGTGTAAATTCCTTATTGATTTCAGGTCTGTCAAAGGGATTTTATTTTACTTTATTTTTTTGCCTCAAGTGCTTTTGGGTATGAAAATGTGGACACTGAACTTCTGGATGTACACTTGCCCAAGGTACCTCTTTTGGGTGTCATATCTGTCCCGTGTTAATATAAACTCAGTGTTTTTAGAATGTAATTTTCAAGTGATGCTATAGCTCATTCATAGCATCATTCACAGCATTTATAAATACTAGTCTTTCCAAATAATGGCCAAAGTTCAACCCCGCTGGCATTGACAAGAAACAATGCATACATGTCACGTTCCTTTGCATTAGCCCGGAGAGGTGACTTGTGAAGGAACCCTGCTTCTGTACTATTTGTGGAGCCTCTGGTTGTTACTATGTCATATTTGTTCTTATAAGTAGTAACACTTATCCTTCCAACTGAGCTGGTGGCTGTTAATTCAGCAAATTCAATTTTCCAAGTGAGAAAACTTGTCCTTGCCTCAAACTCCTGAATATAATGCCTGGTGGCCATGATAATTCTTCCATTTTGGGCCTCATTCATCACACACCAAGGCAAGTGGCCAGAACTGTGTGGTTGAACACAGCAAAGATGGGTAAGGGTTCCGCTTGCTTAGTTTCACTAACGGGTTTCTGTTTTCACTTTAATAATGATATGTCTATCTATATATAGGACTCTATTTCAAGGCTATATATATTTTTAAAGAGTTTTTATTTACTTTGAGAGAATGGGAAGGGAGGGAGAAAGAGAGAGAGAAACATCAGTGTGTGAGAGAAACATTGATCGGTGGCCTCTTGCACATGCCCCAACCAGGGACCAGACCCGCAACCCAGGCATATACCCTGACTGGGAATCGAACCGGCAACCTTTCACTTTGCAGGATGATGCTCAACCAACAGCCATGCTGGTCAGGGCTAGAGAGTATGTATTTTCAATATGAAGCTGCTTCAGATCATTTTTAGAATAATTGGAATTATTCTCTGGATACTATTTATGAAGTGACCTTGTCCATTTGAGTCTGCTGGTCTCTGGGCAAAGGTTCTGCTTGTCCAGTGGTTCTGCATCTGACTTTTGTAACTGGTAGGTTGTGTGTGAGGGGGAGGCGGTGGTGTTCAGGCTCCTAAAGGGGGACTCTAGGACGGTAGGTAATGTCTAGCCATTCCTTCCACCATTTGGATTCTTGTTCCCTTATGTGTAAGGGATCCAGAGATACATAGTTAACTCTCTTGCTCCTGAGTAGACCATCGGAAGTTAGGTGATTGTTCCTTAAATTTTTGAGCTTCCTTAGGTTCCTGGTATGGTGTGCAGTAAATTTTTTGGACTTGACCAATTGACGATATCATTCTACCTCTTTCATTCTAGTGAAAGCGGAGTACCAGACAGAAGCAGGAGTACCATTTCCATTGGGTTGGAAATCTGGCTAAGAATTGATTCATGGATTCTGTGGAGGAAAGGTACTTTATTGGAGTCAGTGCCTGCAGATTTGATGAGATTATAGGAAAAAGAACCAAAGGTTTCTGTGGAAAGCAGGCGGATTCTTAGGGAGTTTAGGAATCAGAATTGGTAATTGAGATAGGGTGGTTTGAATATTCAGGGATTTAAGGAGAAATCGGCACATCTTTCTGGAGCTGTGGCTATTTTCTAGGATTCATGGAGAAAACAGGTTTTTGTAATCTTATCTGTATATCAGAGTTTTCTTTTGTAAGCTCAGGACAGGATGGAGTAATGGCTTGGGATGAGCAGGAGTGTCCAAGCAACCCAGAAAGAATGGTTCCTAGCCCTTGAGATGTAACTGTGATTGGGCTCCTAGGCCCCAGTAAAGAAATGGCCAGAAGGGAGGGAGGGCAAGCAAGTAGTAAGAGGGTCAGAGGCAGCTGAAGCGTGGCTCCCTAAGTTCAAATCTTCAGTTACTCGTGATTTGGTAAGGGAGATGTTTTTCTCCTTTGTTAAGGGCTCAGCACTGGAAGAGTGATCAGTTGAAGCTGCGAGGACCAGGCCTTTAATAGTGTCAAATGCCAAAAGAGAAGCAGTAGAGACGGGAACCCAGGGTTAGAGACTGGAAAATTAAGGGTTCAAAGTAGTAAGCAAGAGGGGCAGCCAAATAGCATAGTAATAAGGTCATGCTGAGTGGGCAGGCACAGGGTGATGGCAATAAGACGGCAGAACTTTGGGAGATAGGACTCTTGTTCCAGATTTTAATTTTTAGAAGAACAGAGTAGTTATGTAGGAAATAACATAATTCCAAAGATTCCTCTACTAGATCATTAGAAATAAAATTTGGTCTTTAGATGTTTTAAGTTTCAGTAATATAGTTTAAAAGCTAAAATTACAGTATCACAATATATTTGTGAATATTCTTGCAAAAGTTTCTCCAATTATAAATAAATATGGATTATACAGTTAAGATTCAAGATCTTTCTATCTATCTAAATATCTATCACCTATCTATATCTATAACACAGAATTAGCTTGATTCCCTTCCTGATTGTGTACTTTTTATTTTTGGCTTGCTATTCTCAGGGAGTGACTCAGAAACGGAAGTGAAAAATCATTTTACAGTTTGACTAGAGATTTTTTTCTGTTGGGGTGGTTGTAACTCTTACATAATATGAATACAAACCTCCGAGTGTTTGTTAGATGTCTGGTGCTACGTTTCTGTGTAAATAACAATGCCAGCCCCCAGCTTCCATCCTTCTCTAATTATATGGAGACTTGTTTAAGATCGTCAAGTGCAGTGATTCATCATTCCAAGGTGCTCTGCGAAGGACTACATTGTTATAAGACCATTGTTCCCTACTGAATATATTTATTTTGAGCTTTGGTTAATTTTTTATTTTTAACATACACTCCAGATCTCTATCTGTACTTATTATGTAAGAAATAATAAGTGAATGCAGTGATCTACTTTTGGAAATTCACTTATGAAAACAAAAGGCTAGTGTATCTTAAACGTCCATTTAGATTTATTCTTATCATTATCAGCAACATAATTATTATCATCATCATCTGGCAATATCGGTTGCTAACCATGTAGTTGGAGGATTATTGTAGTTCCAAAAGCATTTACAAATAGTATATGTCAAAAAATGGTGTCCTTAGAAAAAAGAGAGAAAAAAGAGTAATGGTCAAAATTATAAGCAGTTTCTTATTTTCAAATGGGATGGTTGCCAAATATTGTTCATAGGTAGTTTGTTGGAATTTAAACCCTTTTTTATTGGTGGACTGGTAAACAATGTTATGTATGGGGTATATGGACCCAGTTTCGCTCCCCCAAACCCGTTCAGGTGTTGAAACTGTGTGTTTAACCCTGTGAACAGAGTATTTGAATATGAGTCTATTGGTAAAAATGTATCAAGACTCAACACAGAGCCTTCCACTGCAGTCAGCAGAGGGTAATTCTTTTTCTATTGTCTCCACCTACACCAGGGAGAACCTGAAGACATATTTATGCCCTCTGATGGTTTTTGAATTGTGTCCCCCTCAAAAGATATGTTGAAATTGGACTTTGGGTGGTAGGCACACAATGCAATATACAGGTCACGTATCATAGACATGTACCCTTGAAACATGTAATCTTATTAGCCAATGTCACCCCAATAAATTTTTAAAAAATCCGTATCCCAGTTACCTGTGAATATGACCTTTTTTGAAAATAAGGTCTTTGCAGGCATAATCAATTTAAGATGGAATCGTATTGGATTAGGATGGGCTCTAGTCCAGTGACTGGTGTCCTTATATAAGAAGACGGAAATTTGGATACAGAGTCAGCCATGTGACAATGGAGGCAGAGGTGGGGATGAAGCATCTGTGAGCCATGGAATGCCAAGGGCTGCCGGCAGCCACTAAGAGGAGGCAAGCAAATTGTCGTCCCTGGAGCCTGCAGAGGAAGCGTGGCCCTGCTGACACCCCGATTCGGACTTCTGTTCTCCAGACCTGTGAGGCAAGAAATTTCTGTTGTTTTAAGCCATCCAGGTTTGTGGTAGTTTGGTATGGTAGCCCTAGGAAACTAACACACCTTCTACGTAAACAAAATTTGACCATTAGGGATTTCTCATGTGTCTGTATGCCCCATAGTTACTCTGAGAAAGGATTTATTACAAAAACCAAACTTAGTTTGTGTTATGAACTGAATGCTTGTGTCTCCATAAAGCTCATGCTGAAATCATAACCTCCAATGTCATGGTATTAGGAGGTGGGGCCTTCAGGAGACAGTTAGGTTGTGAGGATGGAGCCCTCATGAACGGGACTAATGCCTTTATCCAGGGACCCCAGAGAGCTCTCTTGCCCTCTTTCTTCCATGTGAGGGTATGGGAGAAGATGGCAATCTATTAGCCAGGAAGCCAGCCACCACCAGCTGTTGAGTCTGCTAGCTCACTTGTACGCTGGGCAGCCTCCAGAACTGCGAGAAATAATTGTTGTGTTAGCCATCCAGTCTATGATGTTTTTGTTATAGCAGCCCGAACAGACTAAGACAGCCTGCTGAAATTTTACATGTGACTTCGTTTGCCACCTTAAAACAATTGTGATAATATTTTAAAAAAGATTTTATTTATTTTTTAGAGAGAGGAAGGGAAGGCGAAAGAGAGGGAGAGAAACACTGATGTGAAGAAGAGACATTGATTGGTTGCCTCTTGCATGCACCCCAACTGGGGAGCAGGCCCGCAACCCAGGCACGTGCCCTGACTGGGAATCGAACTGGCGATCTTTCTCTTTGCGGGATGATGCCCAACCGACCCACACCAGCCAGGCCATGGTGATAATATTTAGATGACTATATTGTGAGTGCTTTAAAATTGTAAAGCCTTTAGTTCACTATGAATTTAAGATATGTGAAGGTCATAGTCCTACAATTTGTAAAATTACTGTGACAGGACATAAATATGTGAGAGATACTGAAGACTATTTACAACAGAAACCTGTACAGGTGAAACCTTACTTTCAGTAGAGAAAGAACACATAAAGATAGATTAGATATAGTTAAGTTTTTGAAAGAAGATCCTTGTTTTACTATTCTTACATTTTTTCAATTGGAACATTGCTAAACCCTAAATTTCCAAAGTAGCAGGAGTCCATTGTAGCTTCAGGGTCCCCCTCCCTCCAAAATGGACTAAGCGTCCAAGGACCTTAATGAGTTCATGAAGGCCAGTCATCTTTCTAAATACCTCACAGAGAAAGAAAGAGAAAGAATTGGGAAGTTTTATCAGTCTTCTGTTGGGTTCCATTTCTAAATTTTTCTCTCAAAATTTTTTGAGAGGAAAAGTTGAAGATTTTCTGCAGGCATTTTTCTAACATTTCATAGCTGAGTCATGTGATGAGAATATTTCTAGTAACAGTCCTCTCTCTGGAGAGAGTAGAAAGAGCATTTCTTAGTATCTCCCACAACACCTAGCCCTCCCTGTGCTTTGTTTACAGAGGGTTCTCAATAAGAATTCACAAAATTATAAATGTTAAGGTCTTTATAGGCAATGATATATAAAGACCATATATATATATATGTATATATATATAAGGATTTTTTCCTACCTAAAGAATTAATGAGAATTGTGAGCTCTTAAGCCAACTTGTGCATCTGTTACATTTCATATCTGAATTATACTGCTGGTTTTATCTTTTTAATATAACTTATATTTTTATCAAACTGATATAAATGCATGGCCAAAAAATCAAACAGAATAAGACTTACAATGAAAAACAGCAATACACTGTGGCATGTTTTCTTACATCTGATTCTGGTCTACTGTTCGTTATTAGTTGTTTCACCTCCTTTTTTGCTAAATAACGCCCTTATACTAACTTAAAAAGTTTTACTTTACGTACTAACGAACTTCTGCTGTAAATGATGGAGCTTTAGCTCTCTTGCACCACCCATTCTTTCCTTCCTCCTTCCACCCTCCTTATTCTCCTGGTATAGTCGTAGAAGAGTTTTGGTTAAATCAATATTTAGAAGTTCTTTTTTTTATTGTTGTTCAAGTACAGTTGTCTCCATCTTCTCCCCACAACTCCCCCTCTCCCCACCCACCCCCACCTCCCAACCTCGATTCCCACCCCCTTTGGCTTTGTCCATGTGTCCTTTATACATGTTCCTTGACAACCCTTCCCCTACTTTTATCAAAAATTCTTTTCAGTGGTTGCACTCATTGCCTTATCAAATACACTTCTGGGCATTTATTTTAGGAGAACATCAGAGGTGTGCACAAAAGGCGTATATACTAGGGTACTCATTACAGCCCTTCAGTAATTACGAAAAAGTTGACCAAATCTGGAGTCTAGCATCAGGAGTTTTTTGCTAAGAATATATTATTACCTATTCACATGCTAGACTGTTAAAAGTAATGTTTTCGAGTCATTAAAAATAATATTTTGGGACACTGTTATTAGAATAGACAAAAGTTTATGACATAATGAATAAAAAAGATGTTAATAAACCAGGTGACAGTATACCTAGTTTGAGCCAATATTTTTTTAAAGAAAAAAAAGGTAAAGTGTACATAATAAGAGGGTATGGAAAGCTAGGTACCAAAATGTTAAAAGTAGTGTTCTCTAGTTGGTAGTACTGAAAAATAATATATTTGGACATTTTTGTGGAATTTTGACAGGAATTAAATGCATTTCCTTTTAGCTATATTTTATAGGAAAGCAACAAACTGTCATCATCAGGTGGATTAATTATTGTAAATTTATTTTTGCTATTTAATTGACAAAAATCCTTAATTTGACACCTTAATTTGAGTTTTCTTTCTTTCATTGAGCTCAAATGATTTTCCATAGCTTTCTTTTCTTGTTGTGCATTGGCTGCTTTGGAATTCCTTTTATGTCTCTTCATGTCCTTTGGTTGGTAGATTTCTAGATAGTAAGATGGTGGAAGAGATTATGCTAAGCAGACGGAACAGCATGAGCAAAGACATAGAATTATAAAATTGTAGATTGCGTTTTTGTGGTAGCAATTCCTGTTGGACAAGATTGTCAGGTACGTGTGGGAGAATAAGGCAGGAAAGGGTGACACCTTAGAGATGTTGAGCATTGCCTGTCCTAAAGGATTCCTTCTAAAGGAATTTTTTCCTGCCCACAGCCCTGTTTCCCAAGGCCCTAATTCTCTGAAACTGTGATCCTGCCCGCTCCCCTTGTGACTGGATCACGGTTCCTGGGGCATCCCATCCAAGTGCAGGCAATCCATAGGCTGTGGCATGGCATTTCTGTGATCTAGTGTGAAAAGACTAACTCGGGCATTTGAACTCTTTAGAATTTGGAACTGGGAAATCAACTAACTGGCAGTGGGGGCAGAAACGACAAAGCAGTGTTGAGAGTTGCCAAGGTTTAGAAGTTACTGGGAGTGGTCATATTGTGCTGCATAGTAGCTGAAACTATGAGGGAATGGAAACAATAACCAGAGGAAGCAAGACAGCAGAGAGAAGGGAAACTGAAAAGAGAAGCAGACACACTGATAGAAGGAGACGGTGGTTGAGTTTCAGGGCTTTCTTGCTTTCTGACGGAGATCAATAAGTAGCCTTTTAAATGTTTTCTTGAAGTCACTTAAGTCCTTCCTAGCATAGAGGTATTTTCGGGGGCCATATAAGGAAGAACTTTGTATGGTAGGGCAAGATGTTGATAATTTTCTAGGCAAGGGGTAAATATGAACAATATTTACTTGTCAGATGACAAATGATATGAGTAGAAGTGTACAAAGTGAAGAGTAAATTAGAAGTAGTTTGTAGGAGAGATGGAAAAACTGATTTGGGAAGCTATTAAATGAGATACGCAGGAGGTAATTAAGGCCTTGAGTTGAGGGTGTAACAGAAGGAAATTAAATGAGTAGCAAATGTAAAAGCGTAACAAAGGGAGAATCAATAACACATGTTAATTTATTAAATGCAGAGGATGAGGAAAAAGAACACATCAGAGTTGGGGCTGAGGTTTTTAAGGCTTGGCAGTTAGAAGTTAGAAATATATTGAGAGAAATGGGGAAGTTAGGAGGCTGGGTTGTTTTGGATTGTGGAAGGCCAGACAGCTGTTTAGTTGTGTTTCTGTTCAGTTTCAGGTGTTGTGGGAAGTAATGTTTAGGTAGCTTAAATAACTTTCATTGAAGTCCTGCTACCATGTTCCTGGCCCTGGATGATGGACGTTGGGGACTCAAGCACAACGGCGAATAAAACACTATTCCTCTGAGGAGTCCGGACTGTCATGGGTGAAGGTGTCTGTCAGGCAGAGACCTCCGTGTGGAGCAGCTCAGCGAGAGCTTTTGAACCGACCACCCAGATGAGATCTCAATAGAGCCGCCGAGCACCGGCCTGCAGAGGATAACGAGGTGGTGTAAAGAGGGCCAAGGGTAAGACCACGGGGGCTACCTGGGGTCGTAGGGCAAGAGAAGGAAGAACAGGGGACGCATGGTAGGACGTTTGCCATTAAAACAGGATGCACAGGGTCACAAGACCAAGAGAAAGGAGGGTTTCAGGAGACACGGTCATCCACCATGTTAAATACTGTGAAAACATAAGAACAAAGTTGAATTTCACGTGTAGGAGGTCAACTGTGATCTTAGAAGGAATTTTTGAGGAAAAGGCTAGTGAAGAAATGTAGGAAACAAATGTAGACCACTTCCTAATAATTTGGCTTGTTGAGGGGATGGTAAGAGGAAGAAAGTTGTGGGAAGGGGCAAGGGCAACAGATTTTTGTTTGTGCCTTTTTGAAAACTGGGTCTAGCTCAGTAGGCAGAAGGAGAGACGACTGGCCAGGAGAGAGAAGAAAGAAATTAAGGGAGGGAACTGGAAGAGCAGGACGGAAGGAGATGAGAGGGTTTATGAGAAGTGTCAAGACGAAGAGGGGAGCATGGACAGAAGGACAGCCATTGCACCCCAGAGCCAGCGACTGAAAAAGGAACACGGTTCACAACACAGAGGAGTTCAGAGGGGAAGAGAAAGGAAGTAAAGAGAAAAATACCTCACACAGCTTCTATTTTCTCAGAACAGTAGCAGGCTAGAAGTAGGAGTCTTGTGATTGGGGATTTTAGGAACATAGAGGAAGAGAAAGTTTTGAAAGGCCACTAGCTGAAGGGAATGGAATAGGGAATTAATGAGAGGTGAGTGAGAAGGGTTTTGAGCAGTAATAAAGTGACAAATAAAGATGAGAAGCTGAGAGATGAATCAAGAAAGTGAAAACTATTTAAAGTAGTGCTCCTCAGAAGAATTTCACCCACACTATTTTACAAATAAAGAGTTTAATTCCAAGCTACCTACTCATGGATCAGTTGAAGTTCCAACTCCCTACCCTCTTTCTGCGTGAAAAGAAATGTGGCAATTGATTATAAGGTTAATTTAGGGAATTGGTTACATCTGAAATATGACTAAATCTGGAAAATAGAAAATTGACCCAGCCGAAAGATCTGTGCCAGCGGATGTTGGACAAATGTGATAGCTGGTCAGAGGGTCACAGTAAATGATCCAGGAATAGTCTATGAACTATAGTGTGTGTGGGCTGGATAAGCGTGATTTTTTCAAATTTTTGAACAATTCTTATTTTGCACATAAATATTTAAATGTCTAATTTATACAAAATGGCTGCCAGTTAACTTATTATCCAAAAGAAACTTACTTGTCACAGTGTCTGGTCTGTAATGAAAGGCCAGTTTTCAGCATGAAAGTTATAGTTGTGGAAGATAGTCTGGAAAATTATTACACATTCAGAAGTAATCAATCATTTTTAGCGATGGAATGAGAAAATTATTTTAAAATGTCTTTAACATTATTTAATTTATTCCAAGACCTCCAGACTTAGTCCCTTAAGTTTCTATAAATCATTTTAAAGACTAGACTGAATTTCTGAGAACTCATTTTTCAGCAGAGCTCTAAGAAATGTTGAATCTCCTTAGAGGTGGTAGGGAAGTAATATTCTTATTTGTATTTGTGGGCAGGATGAAATAAAAACTTTATATTGAATTTCAGGGGTGACCTTTAGGGGCCAAATAAAATGATCACAGTTCTGTGTCATTTTCACGTGGAATTTTAGAAGCTGCAGACAGAGGAGACAGAACGTCCCAGCAACAGGCAGAATATTATCATTACTCCTGGCCGGCAAACTCCTTAGACGTTATTTGTTTGGTTGTTGGAACTAAATGGAAAATGATTTCAGAAAGTGATGGAAGTTTTATTAGACATTTTGTGTTTTCAAGTTGTGATCATTGGTTATCTTCCATCCTGCTGTGGCAGCAGATGGGAAGGGCATGAGCAGTGCTCGTGGGCTTCAGTGTTAGATGGGGGTCCGCGATGGTCCTGGCCTCTTGCCTGGGAGATGGAATGGAGTGATTCAGTTCTCTTGGCTGAATTCCAAGGAGGCCGCAGGGGAGCCCTTCACACTGAGCTGATAGGGAAACCTTTAACGCTTTTTTAATTGGTAGAACTTGTCCTCGGGGTGGAGGCAGTGCTAGTGACACATCTCTCTCTACGGGTTGTGTGTATGTGAGTGTAAGTGTGTGTTCGCTGCTGCTGGTGGTCCACACTCGTGTTCCCACAAGGCAACAGCTGCTTTCTGACCCTCACTCTCTTAGGTCTCAGTTTAGGAAGGGGTGTTTTGCATTTCAGAGGTATGCTTCAGCAAAGAATCCAGCTTCCACGATAAAGTGTTAGGCGGCTTTGTAGATGAAGCCTCGGTATGGCAGATCAGACTCCCTGACTCAAAAGCCGGGACATTGTGGATACCCCTGTTTGTGAGGCCACCCTGTAAAAGGGATGCCCCATTAAACTGTGCCTGAGGAGTACATCGAGAGCACGTACCTGAGTCCGCTTTCCACTGGGTGCTCGAGCGTGCAGTGAAATCTGCTCCAGACACCTTTCAGTTCCCTTCAAATTTCTGCCACCAATATTTCCTTGGTATCTGGCTAGGTGCCATCCTTTTTGCTACCTCTGTGCCAGGAATTCTGAAAAACTCTACCAGGTCCAGGTAAGAATTCTCAAATGGGAAAGCAGACCAGCTTCCTTTGCCCTCATGCCCTGTGCCCATCACCAGGATGGCACATAATGCGGCTGGAATCTGGTGTTTCTACTGCCACAGAACCAAAGCTGTTCTTTCTCCTCAACCCAAAGCTGAAGTCCTTTTCGAGTATGACAGCATCTGTGGTGAAGGACTTGTCAGTTTTCCGCCTCTCCTGCAGGGCTGTCTTGGTTCTCTGTAATCAGAAAAAGAATGCTGTTTGCCTTTTCTAACAAGACATCTGTGACCTCAGCATGCTCATCACATACAACCTGTACCAGCTTTCAGTGGAAGACACAATATGGCATAAAGCAAAGGCATAAGCGTGGGAACCAGGAAGATCTGGGTTTGACTTCTCGCTTTCCTACTTTCTAGTTACGTGACCTGGTAGAAGTTGCTATGAGTGTTGTTTATCACCCTGAGACTGGGGTGAGACTCAAGTCAATGCCCGTACCGTTCTGAGCATAGGGCCTGGCACGGGAGAGTACTCAGCGAACAGCAGCCGTTCTCACTGATCTCCCTGAACATGGCCATGAATCTGCATGAAATCTGACTTCCAGGACACTTACAACTTTGTTCTTGGAAAACTGGCAAGTAAGCAACATCCTTCTAGGCACATTTGGATAAGTCTGAATAATATTAGTAGTATTTTCATGTGGAAAATAATATAATAATTAATTAATCAGGAGAATACACTCTGTGTTTCCTGTACTCACAACTGTAAACCTACTTTTGCCCCGTCCTATATCATGTGGGGCCGTTTGTCATCTGTACTTCTTCTGACACCTGTGAAATAACGTCTTGGGGTGACATGATATACTCTGTGATTTATGTCACCTCAATCCCTGCTTTGGATAGTTTTTACAAGCTCCCTGCAGTACCTCTAGGTCAACTCTGAAAATGTGTGTCTGCGAACCTAAGATTCATTTTCCCTTCATAGATTTGCCAAGTCAGAGAAGTATATTCTGTCGATAAAAGGTGGTTGACTTTATGTCCGTACCCAAGTGTTACAACTGTGTAATGTAGGTGATTCTCTTTGTCATTTGAGCCATTGCTAGCAGTCCACAGGGAGTTCAGGGACCCACCTCTCTCATTCTCCTGCAGCGTTCAGTCCCATCGCTGCTGCTGTTTGCAGCCCGCTCCCTCCCGTTCCAGTCACTGCGTCTCTCACATCGGGGTGTCTTTCATGACCTGGGAAAAGCACAGGCCGTTCAAAGGGCCTTCAGGACACTCTCTACCAAACAACTAGCACGAGGAGTACTTGCGTTAGCTCTTGGCTTTCAGAGAAAATATCTGTGTGGGTTACGCCATCTGTCTTTTCCTGTACCTACTTCCCACTTGAGGTAAAAGCAGACTGTTTCCACTCAAGGTGCTCTGAGGGGGTTGCTCTGTCAAGTGTCGTTACACCCCTCCTCCCAGTGAATCGCCCACACCTTCATGTTCTCTGTGTGTTTTTCACATAAAAAAGTGTCCCTTTACGTGTCCTATGCCAATTTTTTAACTGATGTGCAATTTTTCTTGTATTTTTAATTTTTATAAACAAGTACATTTTATAATTGAGAAACAGGCTAAAGTGCAACAGGCTACAGTGATACAGTCCAGGTTTCTATTCTTGGCTCTCCTCTTTCTCACTCTGCACACTCCCCTAGGTCACTTCACCCAGTTGTATGGCTTCATTACCACCTTCCTGCTCGTGGGTTCGAATGTCTTTCTGTAGCTCAAACCTCAGATGACGGACATGAAATTTCAACTGCCTCCCAGGCAGCTTCTCCTGGACCTACCACAGGAGATACGTTAGGGCCACAGCTGATGGCTGATGGGTGGTCCGAACTCATCACTCGGATTTTCGACCTGGGGACCAGTGAAAGCGTGGTCTGCACTTCTGTGGTGGTAGAGCTGAGATGAAGTGCGGTAGCTGCTGGCCACTGTTTTCTTCATCAGATGCTTGCAGCTAGTTTCAAAGAATAAAGTAAATTTGCCGAGAAGAGCAATGATGAGACAGAAAACTGTGGTGGAATTCAGGTTTCCGGTTCCACCGCGGCTAATACTGAAGTGTCTGTCTCTGCAGCCCAGCTGGAGCCCTGCCTGTCTTGCAGTACTCAAACCAGTACATTTCTGCCTTTGCCTAGTTAGTCCAAGCCGAATTTCTGTTACCTTGCAGCCTGCAGTTCCAAGCAGGCCTGCCCTCTCATCTCTTCCTCTGTATAATCTGTTCCACACATTTTGTTAATACTATTTTAGTAGTGTCCTTATCATATTAGATGACTTGCATCGATAACACTTTTGCTGAGCACATATGGAGTGTTTAAAGTAGGCAACGTCATTAGGAAATGAGGCAGAACAACCGAGATGACATAAGGATACCTAGCAGATTAGTCAGGAGGGCTGATCCACATCTGAGGTTAGTCAGGATTGTTCTCTAGAAGATCAGCGTTCTAGGGACCAAAATCTTATCTAGAAGAGGACAGGAAGATCTGAGGTTTGAACTCTGAAGTCCAGAGAACCTAGAAAGAAAAGATTGTTAGAAGATTGTAAGCACTGATTTATTTCTCCACTTTGAGATAGAACTGACATCCAGCACTGTGTAAGTTTAAAGTGCATGGCATAATGACTTGACTTACGGTAAGCACTGGTTTAGAATGGGAGGAAGTGGTGTATATTGTTTCACAGAAATGCGTACACAGGCCAGGGAGTTGGACATTTGCTTGGGAGTTCAATATTTGTACATACCCACTGTACATACACCTGTATATACAGCTTCAATATGAGGAGGGGATTTTAATTTGTTTGTTTTAAAAAGAATTTGGTGAAAAGTTGGGTTTTAGTTTTTTAAGTAAGAAATTAAAGTTTTTATTAATCCAGATACTAATATAATGACTAAAAATGTGACCCAGGGCAGCTTAGTTCATATTCTTGCTTTATGGACTTAAAAGAGTTCTTTTAAGTTGGGTCTTATAAAAACATTATCATAATAAAAAGAAACACAACCTAATAAAAATGAGCAAAAGATCTGAACAGATACCTCACAAAGGAAGACACACAAATGGCCAATAATAAGGACATGAAAAACATGTTCAGCATCATTAGTCATCAGGGAAATGTGATTTAAAACCACAATAAGGTAACATCGAACAGCCACTAGCGTGGATACAATTAAAAGGTGTGATATCACCAAACGTTGGAGAGGATGTGGAGCAGCCCGGACACTTATTCGTTGTTGGTGGGTGGTTAAAATGGTTTGACCACTTTGGAACACAGTCTGTAAGTTTCTTAAGTAGTTAAGTAGACGACTTCTTCATGACTCAGCAATTCTACTCCTAGGTATTAAACCCCTGCCCTGAAAACTGAAAAATGAGTCCACAAAAAAAACTTGTACTTAAATGTTCAACACATCATTTTTCATAATAAATAGAAACTGGAAACAACTGAGGTACCCATCTATAAGAGAATGGATAAAGATACTATGGTATTTTCAAACAAGGAATACTACCTAGCAATAAAAAATGACAAACTACTTATATACATAACAGAATGAATAACATCTAAAAAAAAAACCCTCAAAACTATACTGAGTGAAAGAAGTATAAAAAAGTAAATATTTTATAATTCCATATATGTGAAGTTCTAGAATAAACAAAACTAATCTATGATGAAAAACATCAAAACAGGGACTGCTGCTGGGGGATGTGGGTGGGGAGCAATGGAAAGAACGGGAGGGAACTTTCTGGTTTAATGCTAACGCTTTATAACTTCATAGGGGTTGGGTTACTCTGGCATGCATTTGTCAGCCTCATCAACTATTCACTTAAGATTTTCACATTTCTCTGTACATATATTTTATCTCAAAAGAACTGTAAATAAATATTAATGAACTATAGAATGATCCCTGAAAGTATAGTCTTAAAAACTGTAAATAAATATTAAACTCGCCAAAGGGTTTTGGGGAAAGTGTTCTGATATTGTAAATTACTTTGAAATGTGTTAAAATGTGATGGATTGCTGATTGAGTGGAAGGACTCATGGGTTTTTATGGGATGAAGGCATGGCAAAATGCTAATTATGAAATTCAGTTGGTAGGTGTATGGATTTGGCTGGAGAGTTCTTTCAACTTTTCTCTGAAATGTTTCATTATAAGATAACGTAAAAATTAAATAGCAAAATTTATTAGATAAAAGTAAATAGAAAAAAGACATCAAATATGTTAGTTAATGAGAACTGATTATATATTAACAAAGGGATCATATACAGTTCATTAAACAACCAGCTTAAACTTAAATACATTGCCACCACATAATACATTACAAATAATATATAGGCGTACCCCAAACAATGCTGATTTGAAATAGTGATGATTATCTCAGAAATATTTATTAGAAATACATATGTATATACATTCATTCCAGCTCCAAGCAAAAACAACAGATTGAGATCCATTCAAAGCTCAGTCAGCCAGAACTGGGGAGGGCACTCCCCACCCAATTTGCTTGTTTTTCCTACTGTGGTTTCTCTTCGCAACATTGTTTCCATTGTTTCATTCTGGCTAATAGGTTTGATACATAATGGCCAATAAAGGTGTGCCAGTGGAAGTATTGGAGGTGCTACAAAAATATTATGCTGGATGTGTACGATGCTAATTTTCTGTAGTGGGTGATCTCTTTAAGGAGGTAAATGGTAAAACCCAGCAGTCCAGCCCCTACTGGAAATCCTGGCTAGCCATCCTCTCAAAAGGGAGGCGGTCAAGAGGACGGGTTCTGCAGCCGACTGCCTGGTTCCAGCCTTGACGCTGCAGCTTACCTGCGGTGTGTCCTTGGGCAAGTTAAGTAACCTCTCTGCTTCATTTTCCTCATCCATTAAATGAATGTAACGCTAGTCCCTGCTTCCTAAGGTTGCCGTGACAATAAAGTGACCCAGCACATGGGAGCCCTTTGCAGGGCTCTGGACACTTGGTGAGGACTCAGGACATGTAGCCTTTGTCATTGTGACTGCTCAGAGGTGTCGCTGCAGCCCAGGAGGGAGTAGGCCACAAATGTCTGAGCAGGGGTGGTAAGAAGTTAGGGCCACAGGGATGTCTGACTTCAGGGACTTTGAGAAAGAGGAAGCCATAATTGCCAACCTGTGATGTGGAGACGTGCCTTCACTGGAGCCCTGCGGTCGGGTCCCTGAGCAGTGCGGATCCCCTTTGCGCTCCGTCCCCCAAGCGTGCAGTCCACGAGCTAAACCTTGAGGTGTCACTCCCCCTTTCCAGACTTCGGAGACCTCGTTCGTTGGAAGGTCGGTCCTAATTCAGTTCTAGACCTTTATCTCAGATTGTAGTTTCATAGAAAATACATATATACACATACGTACATATGTTATATGTGTTACAAATATAAAATTTATGTGTACGTGTGTGTGTGTGTGTATGTATTTGTTGTGGTCACCTAGTACTCAAATCCATTTTCTCTGTGGAATCTTGCGTGAGACTTGGGACAAATAGGGCCCACTGCATGGTGGAGGCCAAAAGAACCAGACATCTTTTCTCCCTTGCAGCTTGACTTTAGACTTGCCTTCTTCAGCTCTAGAGTCTTCTGCTCAAGAATTGGAACCTGAGGCGAGTTATCTGAAGAAGCAGGGACAGTATAGAATTTCTGGTGGCGGGGGTGACACCCAGCCTCCAGGGTGGCTGTGTCAGCAGCTGCAGCAGACTGTTCTCAGGGGCAGGTGGTGGCCGTCTGCCTGTAGCATCCAAAGCTCCGTGGTGATGACTCAGCGTCATCCTGGCTCTTCCTGTTACGTGGCCTTGGCAGCGGTTCTGCTTACCTACATTTTCTTGGTTTCTGCTTATTTTTAAAGCCCAGCTCTTACAGTCTTTGTGTCGATTCTGTGGATTACCCAGCAGCTTTCAACAAAGCCCCTTTTCTCAGGGGTTAGCCAAGTATTGGTCTTATTATCTCCAACCTGAAACTGTGTCTAAGGCACGGATTTCCTGGGACCTGCCGGTCCTGTGCTACACCTGCCACCATGACGGCCAGGTCTTCATTCCGAGCAAATATGTTGACTGTGGACATGTCTAACCTTTGTCTCTTGCACTCATTTAAATTTCAATTTTTAAAGGACAGGGTTGTGTGCCCAGACCTAATCAACTGTATTTCTTGTCAGAAATTTGCTGTATTACTTCCATGTGCATTATATTTGTTCAGCTCATTTCAGTTTGCCAAACACCTATGGAATATTTTACCTTGTTCTAGGTGATGGGTAGGCTCTGAAGGTGCAAAGTCAAGTAAGACATGGTCCGTGCTGCCCGTGTTTAGAATTATAGCTGTTTAATTTGTTATAGCACGGTGAAATGGGGCCGAACCGATTCAGCCACAGAAAGGGACATGAAACAGCCCACTGAGTGCATAGCAGCGAGGGTGGGAACAGCGCTATAACGTGGTGGCTAAAAATCCTGATCTAGAAGTCTGACCGGCCTTGGTTCCTATTCAGGCTCTCATCTGGTGTGCGAAATAGGACAAATTTCTTAACCTCTCTAAACCTCAGCCCTTTCATTTGTAGAATGACGACAGTAGTGCCTACATCCTCATATTATTTTGAAACTTTAAGTGAGATCATGGATATAAAACAATTAGCACAATGCTTGGTACATGAGTAAGCTCTTAGCAAAATGGTAGCACATCCACTGGAATGGGCTGCCTAGAGGGATGGTGTAATCTCTAGGTTAAGTACAACTCTCAAGAGCATAAACTTTTCCTTGATAGTTTATTTTAGTTCCAGAATCTCCTTGACCATTAGTCCCTCCCTTTTTTTTTTTTTTTTTTTTCTTTTTTCCCTCGTCCAGTTCTGTATTATTTTTAACACCACTAGTCAGAAATGTATGTTTTCTTCCAGCTTGGATAAACCAGTTTTAAAGAGATGCAATCAATGTTTTTTTTGCTTGTTTTTCTCTGTGTGATGCTGTTTAGCAGCATTTTTAATGGAAATTTTGGCTGCAGCCTCATGTTGGGGCAGTGTCCCTCAGGGAACTTCCATCTTGTCTCTGGCTTGGACTGGTGTCCTGACACAGGAATGAGAGTATTTTTTTCTCCTCAATTGCATAAATATGTGCTTTACACACAGAAACCTCTTTATCCCTTTCCTGCTCACTCGTGCACATTGGCCAGTATTTGATGTAGGAGGCCTGACTTGCATGTTTCGAGACATTTAGGATGCATGAATCTCCCCTCTAGCATTTTCCCTCATGAAGACCAAGGAAAAATGATTCATTTGCCCAATTTGCTATCTGATCTTTCCCCCAAGTGTACCTCTTTTAGACCCTGATCATTAAATTGTTATTCAGATTCTTCAGTCCACTTTAAAAAAAATGTGTTATAAAAAGTGTTTTATTGCCTTGGGAGTCCTTTTCAAAGTATTTCTCAAGGTATATTTGGTCTAGTTTTCAGTTTATAGCCAACCTGCTATGTTTTGTGGGCTTCTTTGCTTTCCTTACATGGGCTAATTTTCCATTATTAAAAACTAATTTTTTTAAGTCCCTGTAGTTGTTTCTTTTGGCCATCAATTAGACAGGTGGGGTTTCTGCTTGCTCATTTATTCTTGGAAGAGTTCTTAATTAAAAAAAACAATGTTTGTGGTACTCCCTTCCCAGTCTATATGCAACTCTGTCTTGGGCTTTTGGTGAGCTGTTTGAAAATAGTCTCCAGACTTATTTTTGCTTCTCATTCACTTCTCCTCCCACCCCGACACCTGCGCTTGCTTGTGCTGGAGTTGGTGCACCGAATGAGGAATTGCAGACTAACGTTCTATGGCACTCTGGTTAGGTCACTCGTCTGCTTTGGCCTCCAGTTTCCTCGTCTGTGAAACTAGGGGATTTTACTCCCTTAGTCAATGCATATTTATTAGGCACAAAGTGTATGGCAGGCACCCTAGCAGTAGTTAAAATATCTGCAGCCAACAAAGGTCCCGGTGCCTCCCTTCGTGGGACGTGCGTTCTAGTCTGAAACCACGCAAGTTCCAAGGCCCTTCTGACTCGAGGGGCAAAAGCAGGTCTACCGTTGTGAGCACACAAAACAGAGTGTATGCTTGGACCACTGTTTATTAATTATTGCATCATTTTTCATGTGAACAACTGTAAACCTACTTTCCCCCCCTCTATATAATAAATGGTACTTCCATGTGGTTCCAAACCCTTTTGAACAGAATAGGAAAAAAAAAGTAATATGAATGAGATTTCTTTTGGCTTTTGGAGATTCCTTCAAGTTAAAATAAATGCCTTACAGTTTGTCTTACAGGGTGTCCTGTGGAGACCAGTGTCAGGTGTCCTATGTAGACTCAAAAGGATTTAGGTCAAAAGCTGCGTACTATACCCATCCCCCTCTTAGACGGAATATTACAACATTTTTTGGAAATACACTTCAAATCTCTGCTTTTAGAAGCACACTGAAAAAAGAATGACTGGAATAATTACCACTGACCTTTATTTGGATGTAGGAGTCAGCCTTAGTGAAAGAGGAAATCAAAGTTTTCTAGTTTTGTCGCTACGACAAGACTTACTGAGTTATAAAATTGTCTTTATTCATAGAGGATACAGTTCTTTACTGGTGATTAGTGAAGTCATAATGAATAATAATGGTAAAAATGTAAATTTTATTATTTGGCGGATGACGTAGTTAGTGACGTGCCTTGGAAAAGTAACGGGCTGGGGAACTTTTAAACTTGCTTGTCAGTGGGTCGTTGGTGTTACAGGAACTGTCAAAGAGAAGAGCTTAAGAGGACCTTGAAGCCAAGCCTTCTCCCCCTGTCCCTTCATGTCCCCCTTAACTTAAAGTGGGCTGTTTGGGGCGGGGGGTGATGTATGCGGATAGGAAGAAAGGGTTGGAGTTTTATCAAAGTGATTTTGGAACTATTATCAGACTGGAGCCATCCAAAAGGATTGTTCAAAAACAAATAGTGCCCGACAGGAAAAATAAAATGGGGTGAAAGAGGTAAGCCAAGCGACAGAACAGAAAGGACAAACTGGTGGGCAGTCCAGGAAACATCCGGCGTGAAACTCAACGCATGACAAGATTGTACGTGATTTTATGGGAAGAAATTAAAGGGCAAATGGTAACTTTCTCTCTGTTTCTCAAATTCTTTATGTAGGATGATAGTTTTTGTTTGTACCCTCAATGATCACACTTGCATTTTTTCCTGTTCATTAATTCATATTAAATTTTCTTAGTATCATGGTTCTAATCTCATGCCTCTTTAGATTAATCTTCTAAACTTTCAGGAAAAATAATCCCAGTTGCTGAAAGGTAGTAGAGTCCCGTATTCTGAAAATGTTCATGCATATACCTCCTTGTACAAGAATAACTATAAAAGAAAACACAAAGCAGTGCCAAAAGAAGATTGGAGGTAAAGAGCTATTAAGATTTCTAAGGAGGGAAAGAGCACATCCGAGTTGGAAGAAAAGGGAAACATTTGTGCTTAGGGTCTACACTGGCTTTGAGAGAGCGTCAGATGAAGGCATCAGTGGTCCAGGGAACACTCTCTAGGTGAGAAGAAGAAGAGCAGCTCTGGACAGGTGAAGTAGGAAAGGATGCTGGCTTGGAGTTAACTGAACTTCGGCCCAAGTCTCTCTGATTCCGAGTCTTCTTTGTAAGCATTGGGATAACGACATCGAAGCTCGGCGGCAGGGCTGTTGTGAGGTTTAAGTGGGGTGACGGCCTGGTGATTCCTAGCACAGTTCCTGCAAAAAGTGGGTGCTTGGGCAAAGGCCCTCCCTTCCTTTTTCCACGTAAATGTGGAGAGCGTTGGAGGCTGTACATGAAGGTCACTGGATCCGTCACCTTGGTTCTGCCGCCGGCCAGCTGCACAACCTTGCTCGGCCTCGGTGCTCTCCGCTCTCACGTGGAGATGATAGTAGTGCCGGTTTCATGGGTTGGAGTAAGGAGTAAACAAGCTCAGTAAAGGGCTTATAAAATATGTGGCCCACAGTGTATACTCATTATTGTTCCCAGGCCCTGAGGGGCCACTGGAAGTTTTTGAGTCAGGGTGTGGAGGAGAGTGCCTCAGTCTTTTCTTTAGAAAAGTCCAGGTGTTGGTGCTTCATGAGGGACTGGGGAGAGGCCAGAAGTCGGGGACACTTGTTCAGAGATTGGTAGATCCTCTGGATCAGAGGTGGAGAACCTGATGGACAGTGACTGATGAAGGAACAGAGAGGAGTCAGTCCCTGAGACTGGAGATGTGCTTTTCAAACTTAGCTGTGCACACGAACCAGCGGGGGTCTTGTGAAAGTGCAGGTTCTGGAAAGTGTAGGTCTGGGTGGGGCCTGGGAACTGGCTTTGTAACGCCATCCCGGTGGTGCAAATGATGCTGGTTACAGCTACCCGGAGTAACCAGGCACCGGGTATCGGGGTTGTGAGGGCAGGATAGAAGCCCTCACAACAGGGGGAGTTGACAGCTGACTGTCCATGGGGGTGAGGAGACGACAGAGGGGTGGTGAGTTTTCAGTAAGAAGCAGGTAGTTTGGGATGGAAAACAGCAAACTCAGATCGACATGCTGAGCTCAATTTCCTGAATTTGGAGTTTGAGGGCGTAGAACAGTGTAATGCCAAAAAGACAGATTTGTTAGAAGACCTGGACTACATCCTGCCCCAGCAATTATTGGAAAGAGGACTTGGGACTGCAGCTCTTCTCCGTCTCCGAGTGGAAGACGACAACGATCACTTCCAAGGGCTGTTATATAGACCAGTGGAGTGAGGCTGTGTAGATGCCCGTGGTGGCCAGCGCACGGTGGTGCGTCTGGCATAAAAATGAACTTTATACGTTTTCTGGAATGTATGAACTAATCCAGCTCCTGATCTAGATTTTAACATATATGTTTTTTTTCCGACAGTGCACGTACTGATACTTCAAATCATACAGTAATTTGACAGCCTTCTGAACTTTATGTTTTCTAAGTATTCATTAGCTGACATAATTTCAGGGGACTTGAACGCCAGGATTGGCAGCGGTTCCGGCAGAGCTACATCCATCAGAAACCTGCAGTTGTCAGATTCTTCCTTTTAAGGCACTTCTCCAGGAATAACTGTCTGAATCAAAGAGGAAAATATCTGGTCAAACTCATTTATAATCATAGTCCAATAATGGAAAATGGCAGGCTGTGGGAGAAAGCTGCGGACTTTCACTTACATTTCCACCCAGAGGCAGCATTATTGATGAGTGAAGAATTAGCTCCTTAGAGCTTATCTGCGGCCTTGAACTGGATATTTTAGACTGGTTGGAAGTAAATATTTTCCTCTTAAACTTCATGTGAACTTTCAAAACTGTCCTTGCCTCTGTTCCTACACATGACCAGTGGGATTTTAGGAATAAGGTTAAACTGAAATGAACAAATAAATGTATGATAACAAGTGATTTACGGCACGTATTTTATTCTGGAAGTCTTCACAAGTAATTATTTACACTATTAACAAACTGTGTTATGCTACGATGTTGCTGGACTATGCAGGAAGAAGTACCTTTGTCTCTTGCTTCATGAAAGCGATCAGAAAGAAATTCCAGACCACATTATAAGACAGCATCTTAAATATAACTGAGAACTGGTCATCCAGAGACTCATTAAGTTACAATTCTTTTAAAAACAACTTCTCCTTTCCAGAAATTAAATTACAGAAAATATGCAGGAATATTTTGGGCTGGACTGTAGGGACAACCACAGTGCAGATGCGGGGACTTTATCTTCTTTAGTATCATCCCTTCAGCATGAGGAAATTCACATCACGTGCATGGACTGATAATGAAACAAATCATCTCAATTTCCAGTCTGCCTCTATTTTGTTGTCTCCAGTGTGAACTATTGCCAGAATCCATTATTTTCATCAACTCTAAAAAAAATCCACAAAAAACAACCCAGTCCTTTAAGGCTGAAAAGAACCCCAGAAGAGAATCTCTGCTGCCAGAATTATTTTGATCTTGCTTGAGTGGTTGACTGAAGTCCTTGTGGCCTCCTCACCTTCACTCCACAGGTACGGTTCCCTCAAGGTTAGCACGAAGTGTCTTTGACTCTAGACTCAAAAAGGGAAACTCTCCATCTCCTGAAACTGCTTAGCAGTTAAGCCTGTCAGAGTCTTCCTCAAAATAACAGCACATATCTCCTTAAATTGAGAGACTAAGTTTCAATCTAATGGCTGGCTTGCATAGGAGCAAGCCAATTCTAGGTATAAACTATTTTCTACAGATAATGGCTATTAAAATATTTGTTGAATGAGCAGATTCTGTGATTTACTTTAGCTCCTCCAGAGAATCACCGAGACCTTGGTGAAACTTTTATCTAGATACATTATTTCCCCCCATAAATCTTCTCTTCCTGTATCTACCATCCATCCCATCATCTTAAAGAGAAACCTGGGATTTATCCTGGAATCCTCCCTGCCCTGCCCACATCCATTCAATTTCAAACACTGGCTGACTTTCACATCCGAAATGTGGGCTGACCCTGTTCTCTCCTTCCATCCCGTCTGGCGCTGCGCCGGCCCCAGCCCTCACACTTCTCTCTGGGCTTTTACAACGGCGTCCTTAGGGCTTTCTCTGCCACCAGTAATGACCTCCTCTGATTTATCTTTCAGAGCGATATATTTAAAATCCAAATTTGATCAGTTAATTCCCTTTCAGTGGCCTTCCATCATCCGCCATAAAACAAAAACAAAAACAAAAGCAAGCTAAGCTCCTTGCCATAAAGTCCAAGGCCCATGACTTGGCTGAAATGAAACTCTCAGGTGTGCATTCTACCTGCTGCTCCCTGCCTAACACTTCTCGCCACAGCAGTCCCTTCCTCTCGTGCACTACAGACGTTTTGGGCTGGATGATTCCTTGGGGGCGGGGAGGCTGCGCGGTGCCATTGTAAGGTGTTTAGCAGCATCCCTGCTCTCTACCCACTAGATACCTGTTATGACAACCAACAATAACTCCAGACAACTGGCAAACATTTGGCAACTGCCCCCTGGCAGGCAGAATTGTCCCTGGTTGGTAAATAGAACTTGGGTGGTGAATCACAAACTCTTCACACATACCAGGCTATGTAGTGCCTCTACTCCTTTGCTTCTGTTTTTTTTTTGTTGTTGTTGTTCCGTGAAAGCCTTTCTTATTCTTTGCCTAATGTAGGAAGAGAGGAAAAGAGTCTGTCCTGTCCTTGCCCTTCTTTGTCCCCTCTGAAGAGGAGGGACTGTCGATCTGATTGGTTAAGTGCCAGGACACTCTTTGGACCATGGGTGAGATCATTTCTATGAAAGAATCACATATGGGTATAACCCACTCTTCAAAAAATTTTTTTAAAAAATTAACCAATTAACAATACATGAATCTGTGCTTATAAAAATTTAAATAAAATAGAACGTAGAATTAAAAGTGAAAAGCTTTCCAGGGTCAAAGCGTTCTAATTAAAAGCATTTGTTTTGATAAATACTGCTCCAACATTATCACCACTAGACATCCTTCCCCTTTGTGGCCACAGCCCCTGGGGGGGACCCAGGATTGTGTACAGATTGAAGCTAGGCTGCCCACCGTTCAGCAGGAAACAATTCCCTTCAGGATGCTCGCTGGGATTTTTGAAGCAGGAATGCACTTTACAGGCCTATCTAGCTCGAAGAAAGACATTTTGGTAACGCTTCTAGAGGCCACGTGCTCCAGACCTTCTCCAAATCCTTACATTTCTTCTCCCTTCTATTTGCACGAAAACCCACATACCGTAATAATAATCAGAGCTGTTACCAAGAAGGAGAGACTGTTGACATCCTGTGATGTACGATGCTACAAACATCCGTCGATCCCCCAGCCTCGGAGATTCTGCTTCACAAGATCAAGGGTGAGTCCTGGGATCTATATATGTATTTTCTATCAGTTCCCTTCTCCTCTCCCAAGACAAATCTGACATACAGTCTGGTGTGAATGCCAGTGACTAAAGAGCTACAAATAAAAATGTGAAAATATGCATCCAGGTACCCAACATTTTGACAGCTCAGTTTGCCACTTCATATTCATGTGGATTCAGCACGCGGTATCCACACTTGAAAAGCTCCAAGTTACATAAATCCTTAAAGCAGATGGAAGGAAAGATGTCTCTGCGTGCCTATGGCCTAAATACTGAGCAGGCCTTAAAAACAAACTAGGTAAAGAGGAAATACCTGCAAGGGCTCTTTCTTAAGATCATAAAAATATGCCTGACGGGAGGGAGATGTAACTATTTTCATAAAGGTTTCCAGGTATGGGAACAAAGGGTGAAAAAAAATTCCTGTCCATGTAAAGTTCATTCCAGAGAACTCATCCTTTAAATGGGGTATTTAAAGTAACTTTTCCCCCTAATTCTGTTGATTATTATTTCTTTTAATCCTTTCCCACCACTTAGGGTCCCATGGGAGGTCCCTAAATGTGGTGGGATGAAATGTTCAGAGAGGCAGAGAGGCGCGTGATAGAGTACACTGGAAAAACGCGCGACAAACTCTAATGGAGACAAAGCTGACTTCAGAACTATATCTGCTATGATTACAACTGTAAGAATTCCGTCTGCATATGGACAGGGACTGGAAGGGAGCAAGAGAAAAATATAAACAGTTTGGCTTGTAGGATGGCAGAATTCTGGGTAGCATTTTCTTTCTTTTATTTTGAGTTTCGTCAACGTTTTGTAATGTTTTATAATAAACAATACCACAAAAAAGGCAGCTGAACCTGCTGACTAATTGTTGTTAGAAAGAGCAGCTTAGCATCCACTCGATCAGAGCGCAAATTGCTGCTTTCGGCAGACGCTCTCCAACGTTTCAGTTGATAACATCGGATAACCCTAACCAAGGAGTCACCTCTTTCTGCTCCCCAGGAGCCTGTCCCCCTCCCCTCAGCTAGGTCATTTTGGCAGGCATACCAGATATTAGTTCAACTGGGCCCACAAGGAGAGTGTCTTGTTTTGTTGTTTTTGTTTTATTTTTAAAAAATAATTGAAATGGTAGGTTGATTACACCTGCTCTAAGAAAGTCCTTGGACCAAGTCATCTTTTACAAAACGGGGTCCTTAAAAAGTGTTGTCTAAGTGGATTCCAACTCCACTTTGAGGAAAATATGGGTGACACCAGCAGGAACCCCCTGCAGCTTATCTTTGTGCAGAAATGGAATGGCAAGAATACAAGTCAGGTTCTTAAAAATTTGACAACAGAATGTAAGCTTCACTTCCTGCACATCTGGTGTTTAAAGCATATGGGTAATCAACATCACACACTATTGGCACTTCAGGTACTTGTCAGTGAATTCAGTCCTGAAGTGACTTGTAACTGTGCACTTGCCAAAGGCCCACCCGAGACGCGAGATATTGGAGGGAGACAAGTTTGATGGACGGGCGACCTCTCCATTCCTCTTCTAGGAGTTCTCATCTCTGGTCTTGTGATTTGTTGTAGTATCAGGGAGCAAATAGCTGGGCCGGATCACCTCTGTTCCTGGTAGAAATGCTCTCACTGAGTTCAATATTTAATGTTATGCTTTGAGCCTTTATGAGGTTCAATATCAGAAAAGACCATTGGAACAATTTTATTTTTTTGCATTTTTTGCAAAGATCTTTGCTGAGGATGTAGTGCCTTATGTTATCTAAAATCTGTTATTAAAAATACATGGTAAATTCCTTCTGGATTTAGGATATTAGCTTTTCTTTGCTTGTAACACAGGGTAGAAACTGGGTGTTTCTCTTTGTGCCTCAGGTACCAGGAAACTCACGGTTTATCTCTAGTGCTCACCCACGGGTCGTTTGTACAGATCAGAGGAAGTGATGAGCTCAGAGAGCAGAGTCCAGTTGCTGTGCCTATCATGGCTTAGGGAAATTCAGTGCTTCCCATTTAATGATCCCATTAGAATTTTTTTCTCCAAGAATTGGTTGTTCCTGAAGTGCTAGATTTTCATAAAGGGAGGAATGCATTTCATTTTCTATAAATATCAAAATTAATTACTGATTATTATAACTATTCATAAAAATTCAAAATGAGATGAGCATGTTCTTCATAGATTTGTTTTAAGCCTCAAAGAGATCCATTTTATTATAGTGTTTACAGCTCTACTATTTAAGGAAATTATGACATAAGGCTCATAATTGAATTGAATCAATACCTTTGCCTAAATCCTAACAAGAATTCAGTTAAAATTGGTGGGTAAAATGATGGTGTCTTCTGAGGAAAAGTACAGGAAACTGAGTGACATTGCTTTTCTGTATTTCATACCAGTTTATCTAGTTGGGAACATAATGCATTCACTTGCTCATTCGTTCTTTCCATCACTCATCATGTGAGCCTAATATGTTCCAGGGACCATTTTAGGTGCTGAGGATTTATCAGTAAACAGAACAGACAGAACCCCTTGACTTTACAGAATTTATATTCTAATGTGTGTGGGGGTGACAGCCAACAGTAAACAAATAAAAATACACGGTGTGACAGTTGGTGTTAAGTGCTATGGAAAAAGGTCAAGTGGGTAAGGGAGCGATAAGGTGCGCTGGGTGCGGGGGTGGAACTTGCTATTTTAAATAGTGTGACCAGGTGGCGTGTGAGCAGAGGTCGGAAGGAGAGAACTCTGTGCATCTCTCTGGGAAGAGTTTCCGTGCAGGGAGAACACTTTGTGCAAAAGCCCCAAAGTCGGCATGTGCTTGGTGTGTTTGAGGAATGCAGCATGGGAAGAGCGGTGGGAGCCCAGAGAGGGTGTAGGGAGCCAGGTCATCTGGGCCATTTTAAAGGGCTTCAGAAATGAGAGATGGGGAAACCTGGAGGCTTTCAAGCAGAGCAGTGACAGCATCTGATGTGTTTTAAAAGCATCATCTGGTTGCTGTGTGTAGAACACACTGCAGCGAGGAGATGAGGGCAAGTGGGTGCAGGAAACCTAGCAAGGAGATGCTGGTCGTTTGGACTTGGACTGTGGTGGTGAAAGTGGGAAGAAGCGGTCAGATTCCGGAGTTTGAAGGCAGAACCGCTAGGACTGCTGACGGTCAGGGTAGTGTAAAAGAAAGACAAGTGTTTGGTTGGAGCCGGTACTTCCAGGAACACAAAGAATGGGGTGACCGTATAATGGATGCGCCTGGCTTATTTCACGTAGGCATAACTTTTTCAAGATTCACCCGTGGTACACAGCGTGTGTCAACACTTTTGTCCTTTATCAGGCTGACTGTATGTGCATGCTACATTCTGCTTATCCATGTGTCCATTGATGGAACCACAGTGATATTTATTAAATGTTATCACTCTTACAAACATACAGTCACTCATTTCCACCATCCTCACGACAAAACTAAAAGCTAACCCGGCCTCCCTCATTCTGTTTACAGGCCCTACACTCGCCACTTCCGTCAGGCTTCCTGATCTCGCCCCCGTCTTTTCCACATCCCAGTCTCTGCCCCAGTTTCTTCCTGGGCTTACAGTGCCTTTTTTTAATAAAAAAGATAAGCCCAGCTTGTTTCTCAGGGTTCCATTCAAGATGTCACCTCCAGGAAGCTTTCTCCCTTTTGTCCAGGCTGGGCTAGGTACCCTCTTTTTTTGTGCTTCTAGAATCCCCTGACCCTCTCTTCACCAACACACTTGTCACACTTAGAGCAAAGACGATGTTTTCTGTCCAGCGCACTCCTGGAATCTAGCATACTTTCAGTGCTCAACACCTTTCTGCTGAATGAATGAATAAGGGAGTGGACAAGGATGGGGGGTCATGGAGGAGGTGGGCCTCGAGGCAGTGGCCTGTGGGAGTGACCACCTCAGGGCCACCAGATGTGACGGGGCAATCCCATGTGGCCCCCAGTTCCCTTCACACCCATGAATGAGGCATTTGGTACCTACAGAGGAACTCATGATGCACTGAGGTCCACATTCCCCATCCCTGAGCTGTTAAACCTGTCAGGTATTTTGGTACTTTCAGCTTAGGTTTGCCCTTTTGCACTTTGGGTAAATGATGCTTATACCCTTCCTGCCTCTGTTCTCTACCAATTCCTCTCCTCCCCCTACTCTGAACTTGGAAATAAATTCATAGGTTTAGGTCACTTAAACAAAAATGGGACTTTATTCTGTGAAATAAGTGTTTAGTTTGTAAAAGGATCAATGGACTATTTTGGATCAAATAACTGTGTTTTCTTTAGCCATTTCAAATGGTCTATTTTCATTTTGTAAAAACCATTGCCTTGTGAAAGGACCTAAGAATATCCCCAACTTAGTGTTAGATCCCGTAATTACATTTTCCCATTTTTGAAAGCAGTTATGTAGTCCTTACAATAGAGTCAGAGCAGCTAAAAATAAACCTCAGGCCGCTCATATTAACTGGGTAATAATAACAGGCAACAAGGAGGCTCGGTGTCCAAATATGATGAAAACAGGAAGTTCATTACACAAGCTGTTCTTTCCTGATAGATCTGAATTCTTAAAGCCTTAACTCAAAAATAATCCCTTCAGGTTATAAATAAAAGCAGAGAATTGTCTCTTACTTGGGCTTAATGGGGACGATAACATTGTAGCTAAATAAATCCACATAGTTATGATAGAATGTAGCCCCAGAAGTCTGTTCTGGTAGAGGAGGAAGTGAGTTTGGAGACCCCTTTCCTCCCAGACAGGCGGCTGGGCGCATTTGTCCTGGGTTCACTCTGTTCTTACGCTGGTCACAAGTTGCCAAGGAGATACCGCTTTACTTGGGTGCAGTTGTAGGAAAGCAGAAAGCCTTCAAGGTGTTAGAAAGTACTTTTATTTTTCCCTGGGGAGAAAATGAACAGAACAACCCTACCTGTAAGTGTCCGCCAGGTATTGTGAATTTCACTCCTGGATTTTCAGGATGAGGTGGAAATGAGGCTCAGAGGAAGAGGTTAAGGCCTCTTCCTTATACAGCTCTTTTTCTCCAGTGAGTATCAGTGATCGTAAAGATTCAGATTTTCTTGTTTATTTTTTTTAAGATTTTACTTATTTATTTTTAGAGAGAGGGCAAGGAAGAGAGAAAGAGAGGGAGAGAAATATCAATGTGTGGTTGCCTCTCACACACCCCTCACTGGGGGGACCTGGCCTGCAACCCAGGCTTATGCCCTGACAGGGAATTGATTTGACAACCCTTAGGTTCACAGGCCAGCACTCAGTCTACTGAGCCACACCAGCCAAGGCCAGATTTTCTTGTTTAAAACAAGGTGAGCATGGAGGAAAATTTTAATTTATGTCACTAGAATAAACCCCACTTGCTCCCTTCCTGAAACCAAATCCTAGCCCTCCCTGGACCTTGTGAGGGGTCATGGGACCTTGCCATTGACCTCCTCTTTGGGAATCTCTCCTTCGTTGTTACCACGGCCACCAGTAGGGTCACCCTGGCCCGAATGGGCATCAATCACATCTTTAATTTCCTGCAACACAGTGGAGACTTGGCTGGGAGGTTCAATCAAGACTTGACTGCAAGGTTGGGATGGGGAAGAGAATGGAAGGACAAAGAGGTATGCATGTCATAGGGAGTGACAAGTGCACACTCTCTGGCAGTTTTCTCTCCCCAGGTTGGGTCAGTAGCATCGTCAGGGTTTTGCCTTGAACAAAAGAGCAAGCCTGGGGGTGGGGGGCGTGGGGGACATTCACAAGGCGAGCACTCCCAAGTATGCCACTTCCATGCTGGACATACTCCCCCTTCCGAGAGAGTGATCTTTGTTTGTTTGTTTTTTCGTACACAACAAATCTAGGAATATACGCCAGGAAGGGAGTTCTTGCCACTTTTGAAGTGATAATACAGAGGACTAGTCACAGTGCTGCTTGGGAGGGCCACATAGCCAAGGCCTCACATTTAAGAACGGCCTCAAATGTGGACTTTTGGTGTCATTTTCAAATGAGGTTAAACAGGCTGCCACTGATACTGATCTTATGGTGGGGGGGCGCGGATGTCACACAAGACTTCAAACTTGTGTTCCATGACCAGATCACATTGGCTATTGGGCACTATCAATTTTATGTTTTGTGAAACTGTGACTAGCACAATTATATTGCACTATACATATATTCATTGAGTGTACACCTTTAGAATATGTTACAATTTTTGTGGTCCTGTTCTGGCATTTCTTCACTTTCTAAAATACTGCCATCCTCAGAAATTGGAAATAATCTGGTCTCTGAGAGGCCCTGACGGGAGTCTCCACCTGCCATGCTGCCCACCGGCAGCGTCGGGCTCCATAAGGGAAGAGGAGGGTGATCACCCTGGAGGGATGTGCAGAGATATTCCCTCGTGGCGGGTGAATGCCATGGCTCTTAAACTGAAATGTGCAGTGAAACCTCTTGGGTGGCTTGTTAGAAATGACAGACGAGGCACTGAGAACTTCTGGCCCAGACCCGAGACCTTGACTGAGGGGGTCTGGAACTTCACTTTGTAAGGCCCTGTGACAGACTGTAGAGGGGGCTGCTGGGGGAAGGTGAAATAATAGAGGAAGTCCCCTTTGGGAAATAAATAACGATTCCCTCTGGGAACAGTGAAGCGCTGTCATAGGGAGTGGTCTCCCCACTAGGATCAAGAAAGGACCTGGTAGTTGAGAAAGAAGAGGGCAGGCAGAGATGGTGTCAAGCCTGGGGGCAGAGAGCTGGGAGCAGCTGAGGAAATGTGTGAGTGAGCAGACTGTGGGGGTAGGCATTATGCCAGAGGGATATGGGGCCCGGGCAGCTTCTGGGGGAACCTCACTGGAGGGGAGTGGCAGAGTAGAGTGGGCATGTCCCAGAGGGTCAGAAGTGAGCACAACCTGAGGAAGGAGAGGCTCTGTGGGGCTTGGTGTAGGAAGAAGCTTGGAACTCACCACTCTCCAATAATTGCAAACAAGCTTGAATATTCCTTCTAGGTCACTTTGCTCATACATGCACAGTGGAGACAGACTTCTAATGACATTTCTGATTAATTCATATTTTTGTAAAAATAAGGGAATATTAAGAGTGCTTGAGATAGGGGAGGGAGGTGTCCTAAGCTGTGGGGTAAGGAGTGTTTTTCTAGATTTTTGAGTTGTAGTTTGAGCCAAGTGCAGTGTGACGTTCCTTCATAGACCAACCTGTGCCTCTCCTACCACTAGAACTTCTGCCACTGGGCGAGTTTTATCCATTTAAAAATTGTAATTCAAACACATCAGCTTTATTTCCGTGATCCACTTACAACAGCGCTACGGATCCAGAAGTCTTCTGTATTAGTTGTTGTCCGTTCCAAGGGCCTGTGAGTAACAAGAGAAATTCACCTGCTCTTTATAGGGTTGAATAATTATTGGGATTTCTTTTATTTTAAATCTTAATAATCTCCATCCCATGAATTTTTATTAACTTTAAATTTCACTACTCTAAGTTTTACTAATGGCAGCCGCTGTGCTCCCTTTGCTGGCGTTAACTGCTTAGCAACTTGACCGAGAGCCACTTAGGCGGACAGCTCAATTCTCAGGCTTTCTAGATGGCAAAGCTCTGCGGTTCCTCGACTTCCACATATTATCCATTTATTTTTCCTAGTGGAACAACATTAATATATTGGAGCAAAAAGTCCTGACAGCTCAACCTCTGTTTTGCTTCTGTTGTGACCGTCGCAGGTAATGGTTCCCAGGCTCTGAAACATAGAACAAATAGTGTTAGTCGGGCTTTGAGACGACAGATGTTGGAGGTGAATATGCATCTGTGTGGTCTGTGTGTAGGAAGTTGACGCAGGGTCTACTTAAATGATTCAGTAGTTTTTTTTAATGCCTAATATATGCCAGACACGACTTAGGTGCTGAGGGTAGAAGACTGTGCAAAGTACCACTCCCGTTCTCAGGGAACTGACACTCTTGTGGCAAGGGATGGACAGCAAGGGGAGTGACGGGAAGTGTGCTGTTTTATGGTAGGATAGGGAGAGAAGGCCTCTGTAAAGAGTGACATTTGAACAGGGACTTGAAGGAAGTGAGCAAGCTCAGTGGATATCTGGGGGAGAGCTTTGCTGGTGGAGCAGCCTTGGGTACAAAGGCCTTGAAAGAGGAGACTGCATAGGATCTGGAGGAATAGCAAAGAGACCGGGGAGAGGGGAGGGGAATGGAAGAGGTGCAGAGGGAAAGGAGATTAAGTCAGAGAGTGAGCTGGGAAAGATCCTGTTGGGTGGTCTTTTGGGCCATGGTAAAGACTGAAATTTTTTTTTCTCGGTGGAATGAGAAGCCACTGGGGGGATCTGAGGAAAGGAATGATGTGAACATTTTAGCAGGAGCACTGTGGCTGCCATAAGGGGAGAGTGTTAGGCCGAGTTTCCAGAAGTGGAGCTGAGATGGGTGTGTGTGTGATTTATGGACGCACTGGTGGGGGGTAAAGAAGCAGGGCAGCGGAGGAGAAGCAGAGTAACAAAATGCGGTTTTGGGTGTGCTTCGGCCTGATCTCCTGGGGAGCTCTGGAGCACAAATGAAACTGTAGGGTTTTCTCTCCTTAGATGAGGGAGAAGGGCTTTACCCTGACCTTGGTTATTGGAAAAAGACTCTGGGGAAATAAATGGGCAGTGCAAATCCCAGGTGTAGCAGCTTCCGTTGCTCAAGTGCAATTCTCACCTATGCACTTACAGCAGCCAGGGAA
This sequence comes from Macrotus californicus, assembly GCA_007922815.1. NCBI lineage: Eukaryota > Metazoa > Chordata > Mammalia > Chiroptera > Phyllostomidae > Macrotus > Macrotus californicus. Next base: position 61,630 of record VMDR010003325.1, read on the forward strand.
GGACTCACCAACCCACTGATAAAAGCGATTCCTGCTCTGGCTGGTGTGGCTCAGTGGATTGAGTGCAGGCCTGTGAACCAAAGGGTCGCTGGTTCGGTTCCCAGTCAGGGCACATGCCTGGGTTGTGGGCCAGGTCCCCAGTAGGGGGTGCACGAGAGGCAACCACATGTTGATGTTTCTCCCTCTCTTTCTCTTTCCCTTCCCCTCTCTCTAAAAATAAATAAATAAAATCCTTAAAAAAAAAAGGATTCCAGAGGGTCTGAGTGAGCTGATAGCATCTTCTACACGGAGTAAAGGTGGAAGTAGAGACACCAGTTAGCAGGAAAGTGCAATATTTAAAAGGAAGATGAAGGCTTGGACCAGAAGGTAGCAGTAGAGGGGTTGAGAAGTGGTTGGATTCTGAAAAAATTTATAAGATAAGGCCCGTAAGATTAGCTAATGGGTTGCTCATAGAATATGAGAGAAGGAGAAGAATCCAGGCGACTTCAAGATTTGTGACCTCGATCTTTATAGAGATGGGAGATGCTGTGAGGGGAGCAGTTTCAGAATGAGGTGAAAAGTAGAAAGTCCGCTGGAAACCCATTGAATTGGAAACGCCTCACGGATGTCTGAGTGACGATGTAAAGCAGGCACTGGATGCACGAGTCTGAGGCTGTGAAAGTGCATTTCAGTCCCCGGGTGCCGACGACCAACTGCTTTTGACACTAGGAGAATGTGCACGTGTCCTTGAGGTGGCACTGCTAGAGACTTTTATTGGGGTTCTGAGAGTGGACGTGGAGTGAGAGGTCATAATTAGTTCTAGTAAACCTCAAAAAGGGCAAAGGTGAATATTGGAGACCATAGGTCAAGAAGCGTGATGACAGCTTCAGGCACTATTTCTAAAAAAGACCATTAAACTGGTAAGTTTTCAGTAATTTACCAAAAGTTGAAATAATTTAGAGGTAACATGGATTTCCAAAGAACAAATTGGACCATACTAACTTCATCTTTATTTGTGAAAGTATTTTAGGCACAGAGGTTTGGGAAATTCTATCTTAGTATATTTTGATTTTTATACAGTGTTTGTCAAATTTTCTTATCATATCCTTCTGACAAAATGAAGAAATGGGGGCCAGAATATAGAATAGTCATGTAGCTTTCCAATTGGCTAAACAAGAAGAGCAAAGAAGGGTCCACCTTTAGGTTATTTTTTGCTGTCAGACAAGTTTTTACATCTCTAGGCCCTTTGCTAGTCATAATTTTTCATTGACAGCATAAATGAAAAGCTGGAAAGCTTATTATCAAATTTCAAGATGCCACAACCTGGGGAAAAATAGCTAATACATATATTGAGTTATAAAATGCAAGTTTAAAAGAAGGACTAAACCAAAACCAAAACCTACCATTTTAAATTTAATAGGGACAGATACAAAATACAGCAAAGTATTGCATTTCACAGGTTGTGAGAGATGTCCCTTCCCAGCAGTGAACAGTATGCACACTTTTTCAATTTTCCATTGTCATTTGCGGCAGGAAGTTAAGAGTGCAGGCTTTGGAGCCATCTGCTCGGATGAGAATCCTGGCTCTGTCACTCACTAGCTGTATGAATCCATGGTATGTCTCTTAAAATCTGTGTTTTATTTTTGTTACCTGGAAGATGAGGATGATATTAGTTCATTGCACTTGTTGTAAGAATTAAACTTACATAAAGTATTCAGGACAATGATGGGACATAGTAAGTCCCATCAATAGAAAATAACTATAACAGCTTCAACAGTGTGATCGGGTTGCTAGAAAGGTAAAACAATCACTGAGCACAATTGTAGAAGTGAGGTGTCAAGATCAAGGGAAGCTCATGGCCCACCGTGCTCTTTACTGTGGGGATTTTATTCAGTCCTGGGTGTCCCTAATTAAAGAAGTGTCTTCACCCTGTGGGGAATTGAGTGCTGAAGGTGGTGAAGGGCACTGAGACTCAGGCCAAAGGGCTGGGATAGTGAGAATGGCTTCTTCTTTCCCAAAAAGACTCGGGAGATGAGATAAAGCTTTCCTGAAAATTTTGAAGGGCTGTCATGTGGAAAAGGAATTAGGCAGAGTCTCTGTTGCTCTGGAGACAGAACTGGGAGAAGAGAGTAGGAATAACAGGGGGCTGGGAGGGGTGAAGTGTTTTAGCTTTCTGTTGCGTGCAGAGGAAGAGAAAAGCTTGGTGTGGCTCCGTCTCTGAATTACTGTGTGCGACGCTGGATCTCCCCACTCCACGGGCCCCACTTTCCTAGTCTGTGAAGTCACAGTTTGGATTATTATGTATCTAAAGTGGAGATTATAGTTGGTCTGTCAATGGGCTCTCTTCCTAGATAGTGGGTTTGCTATCGCTGAAAATGTTTAAGTCGAGACATCACAGCAGACATGATTGTATTTGATTAGAATTTATTTGATCTAAATGACATCAAAGATCTCTTTTTTAAATTATATTTTATTGGTTATACTATTACAGTTGTCCTGACTTTTCTTCCTTTGCCCCCTCTACCCAGTGTCCCCCACTCCCTCAGGCAATCCCCCTAACCATTGTTCATGTCCATGGGTCATGTGTATGAGTTCTCTGGCTACTCCATTTCCTATACTGTACTTTACATCGCCATGGCTGTTCTCTAACTACCTATTTGTACTTCTTAATCCCCTCACCTCTTCACCCATTCTCCCTCTCTTCCCTCCCATCTGGCAACCATCTGGTAACTAACTTCTTTCTCTTGCTACATTTAAGAGTCTCTCTTTATCTTTAACCTTTGGCCTTTTCATTATGATGTGTCTTGAATTGGACCCCTTTGCATCCATCATAATTGGAATTTTCTGTGCTTACTGGACTTGCATATCTATTTCTTTCACCACATTAGGGAAGTTTTCTTTCACTATTTTTTCAGATAGACTTCCACTTTCTTGTTCTTTCTCTTTTCCTTCTGGCACCCCTATGATGTGAATGTTGGAATGCTTGAAGTTGTCCCAGAGGCTGTTTACACTATCCTCATGTTTTTGGACTCTTTTTTCTTCTTGTTGTTTTGCGTGGTTGTTTTTTGCTTCCTTATGTTTCAAATCATTGATTTGATTCTCAGCTTCATCCACTCTGCTGTTGTTTCTCTGTAAATTGGTTTTTTTAAAAAACTTCAATTAGTGTAGCCTTTGTTTCTGACTGGGTCTTTTTTATGCTGCTGAGGTTCTCTCTAAGTTCCTTGAGCATCCTTATAAACAATGTTTTGAACTCTGCATGTGATGGATTGCTTATCTCCATTTTGTTTAGTTCTTTTTCTGGCGTTCTGATCTGTTCTTTCATTTGGGCTGTTTCTTTTTCTCCTTGTTTTGGCAGCCTCCCTGTGTTTGTTTCTATGTGTTAGGTAGAACTCTTTGACTCTGTGTCTTGGTGGTGTGGCCTAATGTAGTAGGTATCCTGTAGGGTCCAGTGACACAGCCTCCCCTATCACCCAAGCTGGATATTCGATGTTTGCCCTTTGTACACTCTCCTCTTGTAGTTGAGCCTTGGTTTCTGTTGGCAGATCAATGGGAGGGATTTACTCAGGCCAGTCAGCTGCAAGGACTGGCTATGACCACTGACCACCAACCTCTGCCCTTCATGGAGGATCAGCTGTGCAGGGGCAGGGTGGTGGTGCTCCAATGTGGTCTGTGGCTATCCACTGGGTGCACTGGGCCTGGAGTTTCCCAGGTGGTGCAGACCAAGATCAGCACCCACCTGTGTTTTGCCCTGGGCTACCCTGCCTGAGTTATAAAGCCATCTGAGATGGATGTTACTTGTGCTGGGCATGGAGATTCCCAGGTGAAGTCAAGCTTTGAATCTAACCTGGCTGCCGCTAGGGCTCACTGAGGCCAACTGTTGGTTGTTTGATAGGATTTAGGAGCCAAGACCAACCATTCATATGGAAAAGCAGCTTGGGTGGGCCCATAAATTGGGTGGGGTAGAGTCTCTGGAGATCTCCAAGGTAGGTCAAACAGTGCTAGCCAGGTTGATGGAGTCTCAGATATGGCACCAGCTTTCTGGCTCTATAAGGGGAGGGTTTAGAAAAGAGACAATGGCCTCTGCTCACCTCAATAGCTGACACTTCAGTTTCTCCTTGTGCACCACTGGTGCCTTTCAAGCTGCCACCCCAGTGTTGGAGCTCAGAGGGAGTGAGTCTGAGTAGGTGAGTCCATATGTGGGTTCTTTTAGAGGAACTGTTTGGGGCTCTAGAAGTTTCAATCCCTGTTGTTTTTTGCAGCCAGAAGTTGTGGGGGCTTATCTTCCTAGCACTGGAACCCTGGGCTGGAGTCCTGGTGTGGATCTGGGACTCCTCGCTCCAGAGATATCCCTCCCAAATTTTTAACCATGTGGGTGTGGTACCAGCTTGATCCTTGTCTGTGCCCCTCTCACCAGTCTGGGTGGATGTGGTTTCTTTAATTACTTAGTTGTCAGACTTCCATTCAGCTCCATTTCTGATGGTTCTGATTGATGGTTGTTCCATATTTTAGTTGTAGTTTTGATATGGTTGTGTGACGAGGTGAGCCATGTCTGCCTATGACACCATCTTGACTGGAAGCCTCAAGGATCTCTTTTAATTCTAAGATTGTAGGAAAAAAATTTTGTTTGTTTGTTTATTATTTATTTTTTTCAGAAATGGAAAACGCTACATTTTCAGATGTTGCAGAAACCAGTGAAATACAGGATATAGGGAGAGCTGCTGAAATCTGGCGTCAGACAAGGAATGGCCACCTAGTTTCGTTTTCCAACTGCAAGCACGATGGGGATCTCGTGGTTTAAGGTAAAACATAATGAGCACAAAACGATAGCTTGCTGGGCACTGGGTTCCCTCATTTGATCTAGAAATTATGAGACAACTGATAGCAACAATCCTTGAGCTGTAACATCCTTATTTAGATGACCTATCCATCCCTCTGCCCTGCCCCCAACCCTGCCCCCAACCCTGCCCCTTTTGCTCTGCTTTCTCATGGAAATATAGACTCTTAAATAATTACATTCTCTATTAAGGAGACTGAGGTGTGATTTCCACTCTATTCACATTCCCTGGGGCATCAGACTCACAGAACATTGAATGCCCTCCTGAAAGAGCTCTCTTGTGCTAATTCCCTTGGTGCCTACAGTATCACAGCAGAATTTCTAGTGCTAGTGTAGTATCATTGCTTTCATTCTTTGTCCTGAAAGTGGACAAAGTGAAAAGGACCCCTAAGCTACTGACTCCATGACACACGGCCCGACATTCATGGCTGAGCATTGAAAACTTGGTGTCGGAGGGAGGCTGGGATATGCAGGCTGGGCGGTGGGTGCAGCAGGAGTGGGAGAGGCTGAACGCAGCAATGGCAGACTGGATGGCAGCCACAAGCAGCAGAGCTGTGGGACACCGTCATCTGTTGCCTGCAGCTGCCAGGCTGATTTCATTCTTTATACGGCAAATATTTATTGACCCCTTATCATGTGGAGGACACTCTACAGGGCACTCTGAGGAACACAGGAGTGTGACATGCTGCCCCTGTCTGGCAAGAAGTTTCTAGCTGGGTTGGAAGATGGGTACCAGCTAGCAGCAAACACTTTGTATAGTACTTCATTGTTTGCAAAGCACCTTCAGGCAAGCCGTTCTGCTCTCAACAGCCTGTGGGTTGAGAGCCTTCCAGTACCCTCATGATAAACTGTGAGGTACTGTTATTCCTACTTTTTAGACAGGAAACTGTGGCTTTGAAAGTTAAGCAACTTAATCTGAGATCACCCATTTATATTGTCTGACCTGCCCTTGCTATTGTTGATGAAGACCCAGGCATATCTCTAACTTGGACTACAGTGCTCTTTCCACCACTTCACACTTGTAAGAAAGGTTAAGGACCAATGTATAGCTTATAGCAGAGGTCCCCAACCTTTTTGGCCCCAGGGACTGGTTTTGTGGAAGACAGTTTTTCCACGGACCTGGGATGGGGGGCTATTTTCAGGATGATTCAAGCACATTACTTTCAAGCTCACCTCCTGCTGTGCAGCCCCATTCCTAACAGGCCAGGACCAGTATCAGTCCAAGGCCCGGAGGCTGGGGACCCCTGGCCTATAGTGTATAGCAAGGGAATTGCACAGATAAGGTGTGTTATAGTAATTTAGGAATGCAAATTCTTGTGGCTGGGCACAGAAGGCAGGTAGGACTACAGAGATGGCTTACGATTTGATAGGTGGAGTCCAAGGGAGGGCATTCCAGAAAAAGCAAATGTTTTATTAATGTGGGGAGTAAGAAAGCAGAACTTTAAGGAGATGATCACAAGGATGCCATGTTTGGCTGTATCATTTGTGCCTGCCTAACTCCAGAGATGCCATTCACAGGGACTCTGATACAAGTGGCACCCCAGGCATTATTGAGTGTGCGACCTGCACAGTAGTGCAAGGGCAGCCACGAATGTACACATCAATGGGACTTGAAGTGTTTAGTAGAGAAGTGACATAGAAATCGGGAAAGATGGGCAAGGGACTGATCATGAAGAGATGGGAAGGTAAGGGTAAGGATTTCCCATTTTAACCTCTGGGCATTGAGTGATTTTTAACCAGAAAAGAATCACAGCGAAAGCAATGTTTTGGGATGATTGATCTGAGGATGTGCAGATTAAATTCGAAGGGGGAGAGGTTGGGGATAGATCAGATAATATTTTGGTCACCTACACATGAAGTTAAGAAGCACCTGAATAGTGGTGGTGGCAGTGGGAAGTCAAGGAAAAGGACCAACAAGGATGACCTGCTTTCATTAATTCCACAAATATTCTTTGAGGTTTTAGTAAGTGTGGGGCAATGCACTGCATGCCAGTGATTTACTAGTGATACGAATAGGCATGGGTCTTGCCATTCTAGAGTTTACACACCAGGAGGGGCGTCAGACATTTATCAAATACTCACATAAAGATTGATCACAAACTGTGAAGGAAAAGCACGAGGTGACATGAGAATGTACAACAGGATGGGATCTGATCTAGTTTGGGTATGTAGAAATCAGAGATGTTTTCTCTGAAAATCCAGAAAAACATGATTGAACTGAGGGTGGATAGGAGTGAACTATGCAAAGGGAGGTAAGGCAAGGGAGAAAAACAGTCTAGACAATGGGAACAGCATGTGCAAAGGCCCTGTGGTACCAGGGAGCGATGCACTTAAACAAAAGCGAAGGTGCCTAGTAGGGTTCATCTCTGGCAAGCAAAGTAGAGAGTGCTGACTTGAGATGGCGAAGAAAGGCAGAGGCCAGATTACACCGGGTTCTTTGTTTTGTTCTGTTTTTAAATGATAGCAGCTTTATTTTTTATTATTATTTTTTGGTGACATTAGTTAATGCAATTATATAGGTTTCAAGTGTACACTTCTATGATACATCATCTGTACATTTCATTGTGTGCCCACCACCCAAAGTCAAATCTTCTATCACCATATATTTGACTGTAGTAAAGAGTAAAGGGTTCTTTGTATTATATCAAGGACAATCAAAAGGCATTGAGATATTTTAACCTGGAAGTGACGTGCTCAGTCTTGCCTCTTTGAATGTATGTTCTTGCTGCTGTGTGGAGAATAGTTGGGAGGTGATGCTCAGGAAAACTGGTAAGAGCCTACTGCAGCAGTCTGAGAGAGGGAGAAAGAGAGAGAGATCGATCTTGGCGAATGGGACAATGGAGATGGCAGTGGAGAAAGAATCTTATGAAAGAGAACTTACCAGGACTTGACCAATAGGATGTGAATGAAGAAAGAGAAAAATTAATCAGAAGTCAAAGTTTTGAATATGAAAGTCTTGTAGCCCAGTTGGTACTATTAAGGGATATTATGGAAAGTGCAGGGCAGGGGCTTGGGGGTGATATGCAGAGTTAGGGGGGCAAGGACGGGTTATCCAAGTGAAAAGTAAGCAGTAGGATTGAAATGTAAAAAAGACAAAAAGATTATAGTGGTAAGACGGGGAACTGTTGACAAAGCCAGGATAGTTAAGATGTGAGTGGGGGGACAACGGAGAAAAATCACGGAGGGTGTAGGAGCTGAAGTGTGTAGAACAGTGCCACCAGGTACGGTGAACTGACGAAGTGGTGCGAACCGGCAAAGAAGTGGTCACGGAGGCGGAAGGGTATTATTCCAGGAGAATCAGAACTGTGACCACTAAACAGAGTTTTTGTTACAACCTCATATATAGAATACTGCCCTGAATGAAGTAACAACAGACATCTACCAGGAAGAAATCAGTCTGAGGGCCACAATGCTGTTGTCCCCACAATGTGGCTGCTTTTAGAGTACGCTGGTTTGGGGATGGATACAAATGAAGCTTCGGGCCAAGGCCTCCCTGTCGCTGTATTTACTGGTCACAGGCAGAGAGAAACTACACTTAGGTTATAGCTTTTGCTAGTGAATACTGTGGTCCAGGATCAGATTCTGCAAGACTCATCCATTTGTAAAGAAATAGATCAAGGACGTAAAATCATCAAGATGCTTTTTTTCCCCATAAAATATTCATAAGTAATCTACTTCTCCATTTGAGAAGTCAAAGTGCATTCCTGTGACCAAACTTTCCAAAGTACACCACACTTTCATTCTTATTCCAACTGTCTCTGGAATCCATTAACACTTGTCTCAGCATTGAATAAGCACATTAAAAATGAAGTGATCAACTTTCTCTGAAGCTTTCTCTGAAAGGTTCCCGTCCATGTACAGGTGTGCCCAAAGACTTCACTTCTGAAGGCTGGCAGCATGGGCAGCTGTGCCAGCGGTTGTCAGGAGTCGTGAGCCAAATTGCTTATTTTTGGATGTGAAGCCAACCTGAGACGGGCACCAGTGACTTAATGCACTTGTAAGACAAAGCACTGAAGTGAAAGTCAATTGTGTTCACTTCTTTGGAAAGTCTTTTGTGAGAGCAAATCTCAGGTGGCTTCATCCAGCCAAGATTACATTCAAAGCTGAGCACTTTAAAGGCACAGTGGAAAAGTTCCAGTCAGTGAATTGGGTAATTTGTTCAGTTTATGGTGAGTGGGAAACATAAGGCAAGACATCCTCCTTGCCTCTCTGCCTCTTTGCACAGAGTGGGTGGCTGTGAAGAATCACTTCCTGATCACCTCCCCGTGTGGTTTTGTACCTGGTGAGTCAGCTCTGATCACTGACTGTCCCAGAGCCAGGCGGTAAAGCTCCTGTCCTTCTTGTGGTGTCCCTTGCATTTGTCCCACTCTGTTCTCAGAGTTCATTCTGAAGTGCTGCTTCCCCACTCCTGTTGAGCATCTGGGTGCCAACATTTCAAATGGGTAGGGGAGACCACACCCCAGTCTAAGTACAGGAAGTACTAAGTTCATGGAAGTACAAGGAGAACCAAGCTATGTATGTCAGAAGTCAGTGCCGAGCCAAGGCTTTAGGAAACGTCTATATTTTTATAAATTAAATCTAGAGAGATGCTACCTGAAATTTAAGTCTTTAACATTTATGAACCTTTTTAAAAAATTGAGGTATAATTTCTATACAGTATATAATTTCTATACAATTAAATACAATTTATATTTATAGCCACAGGAGTACTTTCCAAACCCCCAATGAATGCCTGAAGCTGTGGGTAGTACCAAATCCTAGGTATACACTATGATTTTTTCCTATGACAGTCAATCTGATAACCCACCCAGATGGCTACTAATTGCCTAATAGGCAGGTTGCCTATATGGTGTGGATCTGTTGGACAAATTGATAAATCATGTGCCAGGTGGGATTGATTGGGATGGCGATAGATTTTATCATGCTACTCAGAACAGCACACAATTAAAAACTTATGAGTTGGTTATTTCTAGAAATTTCCATTTAATATTTTCAGACCTTACTTGACTGCAGGTAACTGAAACCACAGAAAGTGTTACTGTGGATAAGCAGGAACTGCTGTTCAGTGAAACGCTCAGATCTTTAAGTCAATCAGTTTTGACCACTGCATGTCAAGACGAAATATTTTCATAGGCCCATTATGTTCCCACATGTCCCTGGTCAATTCCCATACTTACCCTCAACTACTGATTGGCTTTGTATCATTGTACATTAGTTTGATCCATTCTAGTATTTCTTATAAATGGAATTATATAGTATGTGCTCTTTTGTGCTTTCTTTCATTGAATAGTATATTTTCAAGATCCATTTATGTAGTGTGCATCAGTACTTCATTTGTTCTGATCACTGAGGAGTTAGTTAGTATTCCACTCTTTGAATGGAACACTGGTTTTGAAAGCTCCCTTTCCCTGTGATGCACATTTGGATTATTTCCAGACTTTAACTATTATGAATAAAATTGCTATAAACATCCTTATATAAAGCTTTATATAAACACACATTTATGTAAACATACATTTTCACTTCTCTTGGGAAAATATCTCTGAATAGAATTTCTGGGTCATAGATATCTGTTCAACTTTGTAAGAATCTGCTCCACATTTCTCCCAAGTAGTTGTACCATTTTACACGCCCACCAGAACAAATGAAAACTTGAGTTATTCCACATCCTTTCCAGCATGGGGTGTTGTTAGTGTTCTATTTGTTACTGTGTGTGCCTGTGGGCGTGCTGTGTCTTATGTTTCACTTTGCCCTAACCTGATGACTAATGACGTTGAATACCTGTGCGTGTGCTTAATGGCCATTTGTACATCTTCTTTGTGAGCTGTCTGTTCAAGTCCTAGGCTCATTTAAAAAGTTGAGTTCTTTGTCTTTTTATTATTGATTTACAGGTTTTCTTGGTATGGTCTGGACATATTTGTCAGATATGTGTATCGTGAATATTTTTTCCCAGCCTGTAACTTGCCTGTTCACTCTCTTGATGGTGTCTTTAGATGAGCAGACACTTTTATAGTTCGATGCGGTACAATTTATCAGTGTTTTTCTCTTACGGTTATTGCTTGGTGCCTTGTCAAAAGTCATTTGACTGTATATATATGGGTCTATTTCTGGACTCTCCTCTGTTTCTCGTCTTTTTTCTAAGTCTTCTCATAATTTTGAAATAGAAATGGATTAAGATTCTTAGGTATACAGAGGTTCCTGAATTAGTGTGGGAGTTCCATAGTAAGCATCTTTCACCACTTGAAGACTACTTTTGTGTGTTCAGTGAACATGAGATCACTTGTCTGATTCTCATGTGGGTACTCCAGGGGAGGTTGTTATAAGGAGCCAGAGTGTTGACGTGTATTGGCTTTTACTTGCTGCTTATAGCAACATCTTTCAAGAATGAGATGAGTTCAGGCAAGAATTAGCTGGTTTGAGAGCAGAAACAGAGGGAATAGAGAGTCTAGAAATGTAGGGCTTGTCAGATTTGAAACAACCCACTATTCCTGAACTCAAATAAACTGTTGACTTTCTATTCAAACTTATTATTTGAAATAGTTTTGGTGTAGCTGCCATGAATTGAGGAAGGTAAAAGCTAGCCCATGACTGACCTTTTGCAATTAGTTAAAACTTTTGGCTGAATTCTTCTTAGCCACTGGTAGGGCACCCAGTATTGTTCCGTCTGTCGTCTGGCCTCTCCTGGGAAGGGCCCATCTTTCCTTAGAATTTAGGTGACTTGGTTGTCTTGCAACTTTCTAATGGTTTGGAAAAAGTTGTAATTTGTAATTTATCCAGCCTTTTATTGTTGTTAGGGTTGGACAGAGCTCTTATAAGCTTTTTATATCCTCGGTGGAAATAGAACTACCAAGAGGGTGATTTGTGAAGGTATTCTTCACTTTGGAAAATAACTTTTTGTGCTATTCCTTTGAATTGCAATCCCTATTTCCATCCTAACTCACGATACCACTCAAGTCAGTGCCTTTACTGCATCTCGCCGATCTGCCTCTAACCCTCTGGACCACAGCTCCTGGAGGGTATGACTTGGCGTTTATTTCTATTCCAGGTAACTTGCACAGATCCTGGAGCAACTAAAAGACCATTTGTTGATTAACTGATGAATGGAATGCCTTGACCAATCTCACGTGACAAATGCCTGTCTGCCTTTCAAGACCAAAAGCAATGTTACCTCCTCTGAAAGAATTCTTTTTTTTTTAAATTACTTTATTGTTGTTCAATTACAGTTTGAATTTTCCCCCCACCACTCTGAAAGAATTCTGTTGAGTTCCCTTAGGAAGAGTTAGTTGCTCCTTTTCTGTGTTTCCTGAATACTTTGTCTATTCCTCCACTGACATTGTGTATGATGATGATTTTTACATCTGTTAGTCTAGCTTATGAGTTTGTTAGGAGCGTGAACCAGTGCTTCTTATTCCATATTTC
>VMDR010003326.1:0-55170 GCA_007922815.1 Macrotus californicus
TGATACATAGCCCACAATCAAATTTCCTCAACCGTTTCCAATGTTAGCTGTTTTATTTTTAAAAACTTCCCTTCAAATCAGGATCAAGCCAAGTTTCTCATATTACTTTGGGAAGAGTTTGGATTTTATTTTAGGTTTAAGGAAAGTCACTGAGCAGAAAAAAAAAACATGTTCTAAGTTCCAAATAGCTCTCTACTACCAAGAGGACACTATTGTGAGGCATGAGTAGAGGTAAGGAGAGCATCAGAGCATCAGACAGGCTGAAGCAGTGGCCAAGGGACCAGGCGCCATGGCCCAGGTTGTAGCACTGAAGATGGCACACAGAGGTCAGGTTTCAAGTTACTTCCGAGGAAGAGCTGACAAGGGTGGATGGTTGTGAGCAGTGAAGGGAAGAAGGAGTGACCTAAAGTAGGTCTGAATCATTTACTCAGAGTGGGAAGAGATCGTAATTGTTTTGAACTGACCACCTGTTTAAGATGCACTTAAACACAGAGTCAGCAGCTCAGGGGTGAGGTCCCACAGGAGATGGTAGATTTCAGAGTCATCAGTCCTAGAAGAACAGATAAGGTCACCAAGGGGGAAAGCACAGTTTGGGAGAAGGCCAAGGAGAGAACTCTGGGGCACTCCACAGTTACAGATTTGGCAGCGGAAGACCAGCAAAGGAGACTAGAAAAAAGGGCTAGTAAGGCAGGGCGAAATGAAACACCAAAGAGATGGACCACAAGCTCTGTAAGATGCAGGACATGGCTTCCGTTAGAGTGATTTCAGTGGAAAAGAACAGAAATTGGACAGGAGATAAAAGATGTGGGGTCAGGAGAGTTTTCTTTTTTTTTTTTAAAGATGGTGATATTTGTGAGTTATATGAATGTCTAACCACTGTGCTGGACACCTGAAACTAAACTAACATGATATATAGACTGTCCGTTGTAAATGAAAAATATTTAAAAAAATAGGCGATGTTAAGACTTGACTGTATGCATCATGGAAATGAGCCAGCAGAACGGGAGAAATTGATGCAGGAGACAGTACAGGAGTGTACCCTAGAGAAAGAAACAGGATCCCCAGCACAAATGGCCCAGCCGCCTTTAGGCACAGCCTTTTACAGAAACAGGAGGGAGGCAGAGTAGGCAGGTGCGGGCTGACTGCAGTGTTTGGGGGTGGGAAGATGAGGTAATGCTCAGCTGATTGCATTTATTTTTCACTGGCATATGAGGAAAAGTCATCAAGTGAGGGAAGGGGAGCCAATCCGAGGAGAGAAGATATGAAATCATTGCCCTTAAAAATGGAAAGTTAATGACGAGCACAAGTGTGAGAGAATCAAATGGCACTTTTACAATTTCTGCTCATAAATTTAAATTCCATTCAGCCAACAAACAGGTGATTTTTTTTCCAGCCAGGATCAGCTGGTTAGGTACAGGCCAGGATTAAGCACAAAGCTGAGTTTAATCAGGCTTAGAGTTTTGCCAGGTGAGGGAGGCATGCTGCAAGTGGAAACAGGGCCCATCTTTGTAATCCAAACTGGCGGGAAGGAGAGGGAGGGCCTGAGTGAGAAGAGAAAAGGACAGGTGGCCACACAATACACATCAGTAACTGACTCCTTCAGTTTGCTTTACCACTCACTACAGTGTCTCGATCAAGAGCTAATATTTTCTCTTCTAAATTGATTTAGAATGTTATCATGCTGGTGGTAACATTTTTTAAACTATCAAATCTTGATAATTTCTTCGAGTAATTTATTCATTTTTTGCTAAGTACTTGGAATTTAAAATGGCAACTAGCTACTTTAATGAGCTCCTGGGCTGTACCAACTGTACATAATTTAAAACATTTTAATTATGGAAAATTTCAAATGCATACAAAAATAGAGACTAGTGTTATGAACCCCCATGTTTCAACAATTATAACATTCTGCTGTTCTTCCTCTAATCCCCTTCTTTTTCCTTCGAGTATTTTATAGGCATCCAAGGCATCATAACATTTCACCTGTAAACACTTGGTATGTATTACCAAGAGCTAAGGACTTCAAAAAAAAAAGAGAGACAGAAACATAACCACAATACCATTATCATACCCAACAAAATTAACAATACCTTAATATAATTTAATACCTAGTCCAAGTTTAATGTTCTCCGTCTCCAATGTGTCTTTTTATAATTGACTATAATAAAGCCTTGTATGACCAAATTTGTCTGAGAAATAGTACCTCTCAACAAATATTTGACACTATGAGCCAGATATCGTGTGCTAGGCAGGCAACGGGGTCTGTAGCGACAAATACTGTACTACTGTAGCTCTATGAAAACAGATGACTGACTGACTACCCAGATCAGGCGCTTCAAGAGACAATGATCGGTGGGATTGTCAGAAAAAGATAGAAACCTGCAATAGCTCTTCAGAGATCCAAATGGGTGTGGGGCCTTACTGGGAGCCAGAGCTCTGAACTCAGGTAGGAAGCCTCCACTGTAACTCTCTTGCTACCCTCTGGTGCACTGCCAAAAAGTAGATGTAAATGATAGTCTGAATATCTATTCAGCATCTCCTATATAAAATGTACTGCAATTAATTCTGTAAAGACTTTGAAGCTGGAAGGACGAAATCCCTGTCCCAGGAACTTAAATTTTAGTGGAGAAGATAACATACACGCACAAATAACCAGAGTACAAGGAGGAAGCTTGCAAGTGCTCAAAGACAGTACTTGAAATTAAACTGTTTAAAAGCACAGAGGGCTCCTGGAATTACTGGGCTGGTGGACTTGTGACTAAGGGAAAGAAGAGGAGGGGATAGGGCACCAAGTGAGTGACTTCAGTTCAGGGAGACTGTGGAGAGTAACTGGAAATTATTCATGCAGATAAAAAAGACAGAGGGAGAAGGGGATCTGAGGCCAAAAGGTCAAAATTAGCAAAGGCACAAAGAGGGACAAAGGTACCAAGCATTCAGCGACCACTCCAGTTTGGATGCAGTCTTGGATAAAAGATTTTAGCCAGATTGCAAAAAGCCTAAGGGATTTAAGCTAAGGTATTTATACGGTTTTGTTTATGAAATATTCGGGAACCATTAAAGATCATAGCTCAGAATTATCTCCCAAGACACTCCTTTATCATTCAGCCCCAACAGATGGGCACTAATTATTTTATTTAAATCACTTAAAAACATTTGGGATGGCTGATTTAGGCATTCATTCAGTGTGAATATCATAGCCAGAAGAACAAATCTCGAGTATACATTAGCATTATGTGGGAAAACTCCACTAGAATCTAACAATAGAAACCCAATCCCAAACCGAATCCCCACATTTCCCCGCAATATTTTGCAGCCTCGGAATCAAAGACCTTACTGGTTTGGAGACATTAACACAATAGTGATCAATAAATGAACAATCATTTCAGATCAAGGATGAATTATAAAAATGTGTCCACGGGGGTGGTTCCCTAAAAAGCATCCTTTCTTCTATGTCTCCCAATAAAGTAGCAAGAGATTTGGGGCACTATACAATTTACAAAGTGTAACTGTTTTGAATTTTCCAAAAGCCAAGGCTGTTATTTCCGCGACTGCCTCACATTAATCGGCATTAGAGCCAGCGTTCCTTGAGCTTTCTGGGCCTGCATTCGTAACTGATGCCCTGGAAAGTATCACAGAGTAAAAGCAAATCAAACCTCTTTGAAGCCGAGGCCTATGGCTCCCTTTCAGCCCAACTTTTGCAGCTGGAGGAATACTAACGAACCAAAACTAACCTGGCTCGATCCCTTCCCACCGCGACTCCCAAAGGCTGCTCAGCCTACCCCACCCCCTACCGTCCTGAGCCACCGGCTCCGTACCCTCAGGTTAGCCCGGAGGCCCAGACTCTTGGCCAAATTCTGCAGGTCACTGTACTTTAAGGAGTCCAGCTCCTCCAGCGAGGGGACGGTCATCGCGATCTGCAACGCAGGTAGCCACACAGGGTATTCTCCTCCTCCGTTGTATCGTTCAAAACTCTGGCGCCACTGTAAGCGTTGACCAAGCTAAGGTCTACAGACAGTTTAAATTAAGAACGCTGCACTTCCATTGGTTAACAATGTTGAAGGCGGGGCTTCCTGGAGTTGGCCAATAGAAAGGCTGACTGCTCTTATCAACTGCAAGTTCTACCCCACCCCTCACCCAAGCTTAGGCGCCGAAGGGACTAAGGCGCAAAGACTACGCTCCAGGGCCCCGGCTCAAGGTGTCCAATGAAAACGCAGGAGCCGGGCTGGGGGCGGGGCCTTGTGCGTGTTCGAAATCTAGGCGGCGGCCGCTGGAAAATGGCGGCTCGTCCGCGGCGGCGTCGCTTGCGCTATGCAAAGCCGCGGGAGGGTGACTTTTGTGATGGCACTAAGACAACTGACGAAACTTCTTTTACGACTTCCATGGAGTGGGACACACAGGTGGTGAAGGGGTCCTCGCCGCTTGGCCCCTCAGGAATGGGGACGGAGGAGCCGTCATTAGGCCCGCGGCTGCCGTCATGGCTGCAGCCCAAGAGGTGCATCGTGTTCCAGTGCGCGCAGTGCCACGCAGTGCTCGCTGACTCGGTGCACCTCGCCTGGGACCTCTCGCGGTCCCTCGGGGCCGTTGTCTTCTCCAGTGAGTGGGGGCGGCGTTTGGGGAAGGTGGAAGAGGGTCCCCAGAGGGTGTTCCCGCTTTCTCTCCGGGTGGCCGAAAGCCGGCTGGGAAGAAAACGGGATTAGGATTTGGAAATTAACCCATTGACAGGGATGGGGGCAAGTTTTCTTGTTTGTGGACATGATGAGCCTATCTGGAAGGGGTACTTTTCCCTTTCAAGGCCCCACAGCTACTCATTCTGACCCGCTTCTCTTTCTTCCTAGGGGTTACAAATAACGTGATTTTGGAAGAGCCCTTCCTAGTTGGCATCGAAGGTTCACTCAAAGGCAGGTGCGTACTGAGTTCCAGATCCGACTCTAGTCCCTGACTTGATACTGAGGAACGTGGGACGGACCTGCACGAGGAGAAAACTTGTTTCTCTCGTGCGCTGGAAGAAACTCTATTCCATTCATACAATGTATTGGAAATATACTCCTTTTACCTGTTTCAGTCTACTACGAACTTGATGCATTAGTGAATGGAAAAGTTGTATTTGTGTAGATTTTAAGATCTTTCTGGCCCTGGCTGGTATGTTTCAAGAATTCTTGCCGCACACCAGTTGAAAAATGCTGTTGTTGTAAAGGAAAAAGGAGAAAATTATCTTTTGGTATATAGTGAAAATAACTTATTAGAAACCACACCCTTTGAGGTAACTAGGACTTTCAAGTTTGCAGTTAACTTGGAGTTTGTAATAAGCAATGGCAGGACTAACTCTGCTGTGACCCAGAACACTGGGGGACAAACTCACTTGACTATAATGTGCTTAATTAAGTACAGTAATTAGTCCCTGTGACCCATGGTTTTGCTTTCCGTGGTTCCAGGTACCCAGGCTCAATCACAGTCTGAAAATAGTAAATGGAAAATTTCAGAAATAAGCAATTCATAAATTTAAGTTATGCATCATTCTGAATAGTGTGATGCAATCTTAAATGTCCTGCCGTTTGTCCAGTGTGTCTGCGCTGTATGCACTACCCTTTGACCAGCTGTTTACTAGCTGGCTTGATTGTTAGGGTAACTGTCACAGCGCCAGTGTTTGTGTTTGGGTAACCCTTCCTTAACTGTGGTCCCAAAGTGCAGGAGTGGTAATGCAGGCTACTCAAATATGCAGAAGAGAAGCTAGAACATGCATGTACATATAGGAAAACACACAGTCTAAATAGGGTTCAGCACTAGCTGCCTGGCTCAGTTAGGTGGAGTGTTGTTCTGTGCACCCGAGAAAGGGTGCTGTTCAATTCCTGGTCTAGGCACATGCCTGTGTTGGAGGTCTGTCCCCAGTTGGGGCATGTACGGTGGACAACCAATGGATGTTTCTGTGTCTCCTCATCCCCCTCTCTCCCTTCTTCTCTCTCTAAAATAAATCAATAAATATATCCTTGGGTGAGGATATATATATATAGTTTAGTACTACCCATGGCTTCGGCATCCCCTGGGAGTCTTAGAATGTATCCGTTCTAAGACTGATGTGGCTCAGTGGATTGAGCATCAGCCTGCGGACCCAAAAGGTTGCCATTCTGGTTTCTGGTCAGAGCACAGGCCTGGGTTGTGGGCCAGGTCCCCTGTTGGGGGCATGGAGTGGTGACCAATCAATGTTTCTCTCACACACTGATGTTTCTCTCCTTCTCTTTCGACCTCCTTTCCCCTCTCTAAAAATAAATACAATCTTTTTTAAAAAAAGTATCCACTGAGCATAAGGGGTACTACTGTATTACCTGGTAAACTTTGCATCTTGCCTGTACTATGATTTACAAGTGACAACAAAGTACTCAGTGAATTTGGTAGGGTAAGGCTCCTCGATTTTGAGCGTTGGTTTTAAGTTCATTCTGACCAGTCTGGTTCAGTTTTAGGCATAAAGTATAGGAATTATTTGCTTTAGTTAGTAACCTGGAAGAGTTCTGCTGCTCCTCTTTCCCAAATGAATGACCCTATCCTTATTGGAGTGTCCTCTTCCCACCCAGCGGGAAGAGGGAAGGAGTTAGAATTGGACCATATGGGGCTAGAGGCAGAAGCTCTCTGAATATCATCTTAGAAGGAGGATAATGCCTCCAGACCCATGCTGTTCAATGCTGTAACCACTAGCCACATCTAGCTATTCAGCACTGTGGCCAATCTGACTTGAGATATGCTGAGAGTGGAAAATACATACTGGATTTTGAACACTTGGTACCAAAAAGTTAGTATTTACAAATATTGATTACATGTTAAAATTATATTTTTGATATATTGGGTAGCATAAAATATATTAAAACTAATTTCACCTGCTTAAAAAATTTTTTTAAACTGACAGAATTTTAAATTACTTAATGCGGCTCACATATCTCTGCTGACAGTAACTGATGTAGATGGTTTATAAAACCCTGGAGGGAAAGAACCATGTGTCTGGGTACTTTTGGAATATGGGGAGCAGTGGCACTTGGCAGGAAGAGATGTATCATCAGGGATTCGTTCGTGCAGTTGTGGAGGATGAGAAGTCCCAAGAGCTGTAGTTAGCAGGCTACATACACCCGAGAGCCAGTGGTTTAACTCCCGTCTAAGTTCACAGGCCTGAGAACTAGGAGCCAAAGGTCTAAGTTCTAGTCCAAAAGCTCTAGAGCCAAGAGGAGCCTGCATTTCAGTTCAAGTCCAAAGGCAGAATGAAAGGCCAATGCTAGAGTTCAAAGCAGTCAGACAAGAGTTCCCTCATAGGTTTGAGAGAGTCAGTCTTTTTGTTCTAGTCCAGCACTGAAGATGAGGGCCACCCACCTGGGTCAGCGCCATCTGCTTTACTCAGTCTACTGGTTGAAATGTTAATGTCATTCAAAAGTACCCTCACAAACACATTCGTGATGACTGATGTTTGACAAAATAACCGGGCACACTGGCTCACTTAAGTTGACACAAAATGTAACCATCATTTGTTAACTTGGCACCCATGTGTATCTCTTAAAACCATACTTAATCTCCAAATAAAGACAATAACAACATCATAATTGTGTAACATGGTGCAACTGTTTTACATATAACTGAAAATGAACCAACCCCTTCTCCAGAAAAGGTGGTAAAGTCTGTAACTGATGTTTACTTTCCTCCTTGCTTTCTCGTAACGTAAGTACTATGGCACAAATTTAATAATAATGTTACAGACAATATACCTTACGTTACATGATAAGGGAATAAGAAAGGAAAGGAAACGCTAAGAGAGGGAAGAAAACATGCACACAGACATTCATAACAAAATACAGTGGAAATACTTATGACGGTTGTAGTTCTCTTTTCTATAACTGGTACAGCTGCTGTTTACAACTACTTTCTTCTACTGCCCGTTGTGTATTCATTCTGCTGTCAGCAAGCACTTGCCGCTCATAGTTCTTTACCTGGTACGGGGATACAGACCTTCTTTGTGAAGGACCCGAGTCATAGGCAGACTAATGTTCAATGGAATAAAAATTACAACAGCCAAAATTATACGTTTTTTTTTTTGTCAGATTGGCAAAGATATATTTTTTGGTGTGCCACAGAATTTTAGTAATTGGTTTATGTGTGCTATGAGATGAAAAATGTTGAAAGGTCTATAGTTACTATACTTTGTCTGATGTAATTAATTCCTACATAGGATTTAATTCAAATCAATGCAACTTTATTTCATGGCTGTCTTTGTGGTTGCCATCGTCACAAAAAACGCAGTGCTACATGTGTGGTATAGGACTTCATTTACCAATGAGTTTAGTATATTTTGTTCCTTGGGTTTTTGTAGTACCCATTGACGTGAATCTGTTGCTTTTTAGCCATGTGAGTTTTACTGCATACAAATTTCTCCTCTTACCAAGCCACTTTAAAATTGCTTTCAGTACGTGCATGATGACACATGGTTTATCTGCTCCTAAAACATTTCTTTGTAATATTTGGATGCTCCTGTACACCAGCAAATATGGCAAGTGACTTACCCAAGTGGTACAACCAACACTAAAATCAGCATTTCCCGATCCTTCATCCAGTAATGTTTCAGCGGATGAAGGAGAAGAAAACTGATGGCTTGCTAGAGTAATAGGATTCCTTTTCTTTTTTAAAGTTTTTGTTTTGTCTGCAAAATAAAAATCCTGGTTTGAAAGCTATTAATAAATTGTTTAGTAAGGCCTAGTCAACTTGATTGCTCATTGGTAGCTAGTTTAAATGGTTGTGTGTAGTTTTATATGTTTAAATGTTAATCTGATTAGTTAGCTCTTTTTCTGCTTTTCAGATGTGAATTACTTTGTTGAAGTGACAGTTGTGCATCCATGATTTTTTTTTAATTGGATATTTTTTTTATTACCATTTAGTCCCCTTTCACCCCTCTTCCCTCCCACAGTCACCACATTGTTGTCCATGTCCATGAGTCCTTTTTCCATGGTTTCTTTTGTGGCCAAAATCCACAAGGTTATCTGTCATCTAAGGTGTAATTATATTAAAACCTGAGTTAACCTTTCTTGAATGTGATAGTCCTATGATAGCATAGTTTTTAGGAATGCTTCCAGAGACTGGTTATTTTCTATTTGTTTCTGATTTTCTTTCTTACCCATATTCTGTTTTCTCCCCCCAGCACTTACAACCTTTTATTCTGTAGTTCCTGTGGGATTCCCATTGGTTTCCATCTGTACTCTACCCATGCTGCCCTGGCTGCCTTGAGAGGACACTTCTGTCTTTCCAGTGATAAAATGGTGTGGTGAGTAGACTTAGATATTCTTTTTTTTTTAAGATTTTATTTTTATTTATTTTTAGAGAGAGCGGAAGGGAGGGAGAAAGAGAGGAAGAGAAACATTGATGTGCAAGAAAGACATGGATCAGTTGCCTCTCCTATGTGCCCCAACTGGGAACCAAACCCACAGCCTAGGCATGTGCTCTGACTGGGAATCGACTGGCAATGTTTTGCTTTGCAGTACGACACTCAACCCACTGAGCTGCACTGGTCAGGGCAATTTCTTAATCTTTAAAGTGAGTTGGACACAAAGGTCTATATATTCTTTTTGATTAAGTAGAAATTAGGAAAGTGTAGGTAGCATGAGTCTGGGAAGATAATAAATCTGTATCTGTGTATGAAAATGAATTTGGTTGCCAGTCACAGAAAAGCTGACTAATGGTGCCTTTAACAAGTAGAGGTGGGGGAGGTTGGCCACTCCGGTGGCTCAGTCCTGACAAGGCTCTGGGTTGGCATATCTAGTTCTCTTGGCCTTTTCCTCTTGGATGCAAGATGGCTGCTGGAATTATCTGTAGACAACAGCATCCCCACCTGGAAGGAAAAGGATGTGGGAAGTACGGGAATATAGGGAATGGTCTTCTTTTATCAGTAAAATAATTATTGGCCAGAGCTATGTCACATGATTACCTTAAGCTGGGTAAACAAGTCTATGGAAATAGGGAACAAAAGGGCCACAGTTGGCTTAGAACAGTTATGGTTCATCTCTAGGACAGGGTACACTGCTGCCCTAAACAAAATCTTGGCTCCATTAACACCAAAGAACTGAGGAATGGCTTCTGTGTAGGCAGCCAACAGTTGTCATGTGACTATTTTTCTTCTAACTATGCTACAGTATCTCCTGTTCAGTGGGAAGCTTAGATTCCTCACGATTATTCATATGACCCTGGTTTTTGTCTAGTTTTTCCTGGGATAACTTTGTCTCGAATATTCCTGGCTGGCAAGGGGTGGGCTGAGGAGCATAGGCTCCCTGATGACTTGTTAGGGATTTGACTGGGGATTTGTTTTTCCTACACAACACATTATGAATCTTGGAGTGGAAATCTGTAAGAAGGCAGTCTTTACTTGACAGGTATGCTTTCGAGGGCAAATGTGGTTCTTTGGTAATCCTAACCAGCACGGTGCTAATACTTTCTCTGTTCTCTGTCTAGCTATCTCTTAGAAACAAAGGCCATCGTAAGTGCATCTGAGGTGGATATTTACAACATGCCTCTACCAGAAAAGGTTGCAGAGGTAAAATTTCATAATTGTTGTATGTTTCCTTTAATCTAGACAACTCCTGATAATTTTTCTTAATAAATTTGGGGGCAGTGAAATACTCGAACAATTCTTTTTTTTCTTCCCCCAGCAGTTCTTTATACTTGGTTTGACATGCCTTATCGAATTTGTGACACAAAGCAAAATATTAAAGTCCTACTGAAAGGTCTAGTTCAGGAGAAGCTGGAAAGCTGCTCAGCTCCTGCATTCCTGTACTCTCCGTCCTGTGCCGGGAGTGGACACTGATCTTGCACAGATCTGTCCTCTTTGCACGCAACACACGCTTAGATGTCGTAGAGGAAAGAGTGGTAAAATGATCATTAAGAATTCTTATTCAAATGGGTTTTACTAGTGGTTGATGGTTTTGAGTTAAAGAAAGCAACTTTGTTTTGGTAGTTCGCTGACTCTGAGTGGAAATTTGGCTATAATTTTACTGCCCTCAGAAGAATTTATTGTTGATTTTGTTTTTAGGAGTGTTAATAGTTTATTCCTTGCTAGTTATACATTTAGCAAGGAATCAGTAAGACTGCAGTCTTCAGTGTTTTGCTTTGTATCCCAAATTCAGTAAGACACGTCAACCACGTTTAAAGAATGATGGTAAAAACTAGGAGACACACAAAGTATGACCCATACACAGAATAAAAAGCAGGCATCAGAAACTACCTTTTAAAGGGCCCAAATATTGGACTTAGAAGGAAAAGCCTTCACAACAGCTATTATGCAGCTTTAAATTGTCCAAAAAATCTAAAGAAAACCATGCTTAAGGAAGTAAAGGAGCTTTTTTGGCTGGAACTGCCATCTTCCAGTAATTTGCCAAAATGACTAACACAAAGGGAAAAAGGAGAGGTACCCACTATATGTTCTCTAGGCCTTTTAGAAAACAGGGAGTTGCTCCTTTGGCCATATACATGTGAATCTACAAGAAAGGTGCTATTGTGGGCAACAAGGGAATGGGCGCTGTTCAAAAGGAATGCCCCACAAATGTTCTCATGGCAAAACTGGAGGAGTCTGCACTGTCACCAGGCCTGCAGTGGGCACTGTTGTAAACAAACAAGGGCAAGAGTCTTGCCAAGAGAGTTCATGCACATATGGAGCATAGAAAGCACTCTAAGAGCCGAGGTAGCTTCCTGGAACATGTAAAGGAAAACGATCAGAAAAAGAAGGAAGCCAAAGAGAAAGGTACCTGGGTTCAGCTGAGGTGTCAGCCTGCTCCGCCCAGAGAAGCACAAGGTGTGAGAACCAATGGAAAGGAGCCTGAGCTGCTGGAAGCCACTCCCTAGGAATTCATGGCATGATAAGTGTGAAAAAATAAAAGACCTCTGTACTGATTTTTTCTTTAAAAAGAAGAAAATGTAAGGTGACCGTGTCTCATCAAATAGAGGGTATCCCTGCCCTGGCCAGGAGGCTGGGTTGAAGAGTGGTCCTGTACACCAGAAGGTTGCAGGTTCAGTCCCCAGTTGGGGTGCGTATGGGAGGCAACCAATTGATGTTTCTCTCTTCTCTTTCTCTCTCGCCCTCTCTCCATCCCTTCCTCTCTTTATCTAAAATCAATAAATATATCCTCAGGCGAGGATTAAAAAAAAAAAAGAATACAGGAAATCCCTAAAGAGAGAGAGAAATTATAAAAAAGAACAAAATAAAAATGCTGAGTTGAAAAGTATAATAGCTGAAACGAAAGATTCACTAGGGGGCTCAGCTGAACTGGTCAAAGAAAGAATCAGCAAAATAAGAGATACAGATTGATGATCTCATGCAATCTGAAGAGGAGAGAAACAATGAAGAAAAATGAACTGAATGAACCTAAGAGACCTGCCAAGCACACATAAATATGCTTTGGTAATAGGAGTACAAACTGGAGAGGAGAGAGAGAAAGAAGTAGAAAAAATAGTCAAGGAAATAATGGTTGACAACTTTTCAAATTGATGGAAAACATTAATCTACATATTTGTAACCTCAGCAAGCTTTAGGTAGGATAAATGCAGAGATCTGTACCCCAGCACATCATAGTAAAAATGTTGGAATATAGACAGAAAGTAATCTTGAAAGCAGCAAGAAAAAAAAAGAAGATTCATCCCATCCAAGAGCACCCCAATAAGATTAACAGGAAATAAGATTTTTTTTGTTAACCCTGACTTCAGCAGAAGACTATTATTCATCCTTCTGTATTCCATGATACATTTATGTTTATTTATGAGTCTAAGTACATACTACATGCCGAGTACACCATGAAGTTGGGTTCTAAATACAGCTATTTTAAGGTGAAAAAACTATTGAAAATTATCAAATTGCAATAAACATCTCTTCTAAACCTGGGGAGTAGAGCTACTTTTGAAGACCATTAGCAGAATATTAAAGGAAGGCATTTTTTTTCACTGTGAACACAGAAAAAAGATACATTCTTGCCACTAGAAAAGGAGAGGAAGACTAGTTGATGCTTCTGTCTCCACAGGTTTTCTTACTCACTTTATTCTTGTCTTCTCAGTTTTTGGAGTTTTGACCTGATGGTAGGGTTAGAAAAGGAGGAGATGGAAGCAGTGATGCTCAGCAGCAACAGCTGGTCTTTTCTCATGTGAAACTTTTGTATCTGAGGATCTTATTGTACTGTTATATACATTTCTTTCAGAAATAGAACAAATGTATTAATAAATGTGTTGAGACACTGCCAGCTCCCAATAACTAGCTTGAATTTGAAGTGACTTCTAGAACCAGCAAATTGAGAGATAAGTTTATGATACCCTGATATGTATATTTTTCTCTTTCCAGCTGAAAGAGAAGATAATGTTAATGCATAGTCACTTAAATTCACTGATGGAGATGTTGAAGGAAGTGGTTCCTGAAGAGTCCAAACCAGAAAACTGACCCAGAACCAGAGCTTGAGTACCAGGGTCAGGCCTTCCTGCTATCTTCAAAAACAGGTGCTGTTTGATAACTTCTTAAGAAAGATTGACTTCAAGAATGGACAGCAAATATGGTTTATTATGTTTACCTCAATGCTGATTTTCCAAATGATGTGTGAAGCTGTTTCTTGAAGATGAGAAACTAAGGAGACTTCTGTCCAGGTTTCATAGATATTTGCCTTCAGAAATTATTTTAGCTTTCTTACCAGTTTCATAATTTCTGAAAACATCTTTAATTGCACATTTAGGGATTAAGAGGCAATGTGCCATGCTCTGATTAAAGATGCTTGTGAAAATAAAGTTGTACTTAATGTCGACTCCTGTGATTCCTACATGGAGCAGTTATATGAATACTGACAGTCTTTTTTTAAATGTAGAATACAGGTACATACATATTCTATAGGTAATATTCAGTAAGTTGGGCGATATGTAATTTTTCTCTTTTCAGTTAGAAACTGAGCTTAATAAGGTAATGAGTAATAAAACATCAAAGAGTCACTGAAATGCTGTGTATTTTTTTTGTATTTTGCTTTACATAGCACTTTGGCTCATAGCAGCTGTAGTAAGGGTTTGAAGAAAAGGGACATAGAATTACAAGCACATGTAGCAGTAACTGAACTGGCCTGGGGGGTTAAGTGCAGTTTCAGCAGTGGTTTGAAAGGCAAGTAGGAGTCAGTGAGGTGGGGAACAGCCTATTCAAAGGCCCTTAAAAGAAGTCCTGGAGGAGTTCTGGTAGCCAGAGACCAGAAAGTGCAGGGTCATACTGGACTCTGGAAGGATATTTGTTTTTATCCCAAGAATAATGAGAAACCCTTGAAGAATTTTCAAAGGAGGCCTATGACAGGATCAAATTCTCAGAACCTCATGATGGCTGTCCTGTGGAGAATGGGTGGGAGGGGCTAACACTAGCACCATCAAGGGATGTTACCAAGAGGTGGTGCTTAGGTAAGTTAACCTGGTTCAGCTGTAGCTAGATTTTAAAGCAGATTCTTTCCATTTTATACTGCATAAAGGATATTTCCCTTTAAAATATTTTAAGTTGTTGAAAATTCTGATTTGCTTTATGCTTTTGAGTTGCAAAATTTGGCTTTGTAAGCAAGGGTGTGAAGCCTCT
The DNA here is from genome assembly GCA_007922815.1 of Macrotus californicus. Taxonomy (NCBI): domain Eukaryota; kingdom Metazoa; phylum Chordata; class Mammalia; order Chiroptera; family Phyllostomidae; genus Macrotus; species Macrotus californicus. Next base: position 14,585 of record VMDR010003326.1, read on the forward strand.
GGCAACAAACAGTACCAGAAAATTAGTACTATATTGAATCATCTGGGGTTTTTTATTGTATGTTGGTCTATCTGCCTCAATTAAAAAGCTGCTCTTATGTAGCTATTTTCTTTAACTCCTGGATCTGCCATTTGGTAGACTTTCAATAGAAAATTAAATGCTTGACCTTGGCATCAAATTAAGGTGGCTGGTTTTAAAAAGATTTCTTTTTTTCCAAATACAAATTATATGCTCACTTAGAAAAACATGCAGATATAGGTATGTGACAAAATAAAGTGTGTACTCTTTCCCTTTCCATTTTTGAGAGGCATAATACAGCATGCCGAGAAGTGGGCAAGCTCTGGAACCAAATGATTTGGATTCAGATTGTGCCCTGGATACTTACTAGCTATGAACTTGAAGAATTGACTGAAGCCATCCTTGTAAAATAGGGATTAAAAACTAGGGATATAGTGAGGATTTAAAACAAGTTAATGAATACACCTAAGGGTAATCAGTGTTGGGAACCACACTGCCTGGTTTCAGAAGCTGTAACCCCCCATGGCTAAGGCTGAATAAAGGACCTTGGGACCATAAGCCACTAAGGAGACAAAGCTTATCTTCCTGGCAGAGAGATACTGCCCCTTTTACTTCACCCTGCTTGGGCCCCAGGCAGGTGACTGGTTAGCCAATAACAGGTAAGATTCCTCAAGGGAGGGACGACCTAAGACAGGCACAGTTGTGAAGGGACCCTCAGGAAAGGACTTGGGGGGCTATAGAAAAAGGGGGTGATAGACCCTTGCCCCTTGGCTTTGACATAACCTGGAGTCCTCATTCTGTCTGCAAGAAGTCTCCTAATCTCTTGGCTGCCTTACTCCCCGCCACCCCCCCGCCCCGACTTAAGCCTGAAACAATGCTGGAGGGCAGTGCAGTCCTGGGCAGGAACAGATGGTTCCCCAGGGCAATCAGGGCTAAGAAAGAATGCATCAAATCCTGACGCTTTGCTAATGTCCTCAATTTTCTGATAAGGGTCCAAGCATGAAATGAGTTTGTTTCCCAAAGTTTTATGACCCTTTAGCTAACTGACCCTGACTCAGAATAAGCCCTTATAGTTCTTTGAATGTTATCTGTTATTTGATCCTTACTGCCTAACAATGATTGATGAGCTTTACCTGTATTCCTGTGCAAATTGAACCCAAAGAAAGCCCACTGAGGAAGAGGCTCAAGGCCCTTCTCCTCTAAGATTGGCCATCTTTCCTCCCCAAGCAGATCATGTCTTGGTAGACTTATTCTCATCTGTGATGGCCAGGGGGCGGTGGAGGCTCTGCTGGACAAATCTCCCCCACAAATCAGAGCAGTGCTTAGTATAGGAAGTGCTCAATAAATATATACATACAGACATAAAGGCAGTTATGTTTTTAACATTCTGCAACCTGCTTTTCACACAATAACTGTATGGACAACTTTCTATAGGAGCCCATACACAAATTATTTCATTCATTTTTAACAGCTTATGATTCAATAATACAAATATAACAATTTAACTAATCTTTGATCTTGTATATATCCACATATCTATACTGATTATTTCTGTAAGAGTGACTTCTAAAGTAGTACAGGGTCAAAGGACATGTGCATTTACAATTTTAATATTGCACCTTCCATAAATGTTATACTAATTGATATTCTCACAGGTGGTTGCCTTTTTAAATGGGCTTTAGGTAGTGTAAGAGCTCCCCTCAGAGTCTAACATCAATGATAGAGTGGCTGATACTAACAGATTCTAAGGCTAAAGTAGAACATTTTTTACTAAAGTTTGACACCATTGTCATTGTCTTTATGTTGAATAAAAGTTGTTTCAAAATTCCATGTATTTGAAGAATAAAGCTGCATATTGAAGGTCCCTGAGTTTTAAACTCAAAAGCTCCTTAGTTAACAGCAGAAACCATCTTCATTATTGTAAGCCCAAGACCTAGCAGAGTACCTGGGAGTGAAATGTATCACTAACTGTGTGTTAAATGAATAGTCTCTTAAATCAAAGGCACCATTACATTAGTCACACCATAAAACAACAGATAACATTAACATTCAAAGAACTATGAGGGCTTTTGTTCCTCTACATTTACAATATTCAATCCCAAAGAAATTTGTAAGGTCTGATTTCTTTCTTTTTTAAGAAAGATTTTATTTATTTATTTATTTTAGAGGGGAAAGGGGGGAGGAAGAGAGGGAGAGAAACATCAATATGTGGTTGCCTCTTGTGCGTCCCCCTGTACTGGGGACCTGGCCCACAACCCAGGCATGTGCTCTGACTGGGAATCAAACCGGCAACCCCTTGGTTTGCAGGCCAGTGCTTAATCCACTGAGCCACACCAGCCAGGGCTGATTTCTTACTTTTTACTTGAAAAAATGTTCACCTGAATCAAGAAGGATCTCTCCTTATAGTGTTAAAACCTCTTTAGTTAACATTTAAATATTAAATATAGAAAGGTCTTAAATGCTTTATATTATTTCAGGTAGGAAAGATTTCCTGCACTGATTGTGTCATTACTGTACTTAGATCACTATTTCCTCGCCAGAAGCATTTGATCACAGACCTAGCGTAAGGCTGGCTCCAAAGAAAGAAGGGAATGGAGCAAGTTTAAATAGGATGCCTCTTGGTACTCCATCCCCTTGGGGAGCGTGCCCCTACCTTTCCCTTCCTCGCCTTCTTCCTAAGCTCCAAAGACTGTTCTTTTGCCTCTGTGACTTGGTTCCTGACCTCTGCAGCCCAGGTGGCTCACTTCTACCTCTGTAACTTTCTAAATAAAGATTCTCTTACAATTTGAAAATAAATAACCAAATGGGATGCCTCTTTCTTCAGATGGTTGCCTGTTCCTTTGGACATCAGAAACCACAACTCGGGTACCTGGAACCTGCACCTCAGCACAGGTTTGTGGATAGGTTCCTTTTCCCATTTCCATAATTTATGGCATCATTAGAAATGACCCATTTCAAGTAACGACAGTGAAATTTCGGTGCATTCTCAGCCCATGCTGCTTTATTGCCAAAATATACATATACACAGGTGCAGAGTTTCCAACTCTTAAAGCAGTTCCTTTTTACATCAAAGAATAAAATCTTTTCTAAAATCCCAAAGATGCATAGATTAAAAAGCAAGCTGCCTTTTGTAATACTTAGACATTCAATGAAATTCTTAACATTATCGTCTATACCAATGGTGCAAGGGAGAAGATGCAGAACAGCAAGTAAAAACAGTGAGTGACAACTGTACTCAACAGGACAGTCCATAAAATTCCATGTGAAGGGTACTCTAATGGGAATCTTTTAAATTACAAGTGATGAGTAATTTTAAGGTAAGCCCTAAAATGATTACTGTTGTTTAACCCTTTCGGTATGAGCGCTCTTTCTGCCGTGACACTCCCGCTGTATGAGGTGAGCCATTGTGAGGCATTGTATGGGCGCCGGATATATCCAGCGCTTGTCCACACAGGTCATCAGATGGGCGCCGGATATATCCAGCGCTCGTCCCAAAAGGGTTAAGGACTGATGATAATGTATTGCCAGAATACCTTTCTTATCCCTGGGAGAAAAATATATTTGAATCAATGGCATAGAAAACCATCACAAGAGGACACAAAATCTTCTGAAGATTGTTAGTAACCCTAAAATATCTATTCTGAATTAAAATGAGGCTTAGGGATATGGATTCGTGGAGAAATCTGTGATGTCTGTTTTCCCAGTAACTTTTAATATGCCTTAGTGGAATATGGGAGAGGAGTTTAGAGAAACTCAGTCCTTAAATCTCACTGGTTTCACTGGTTGACAGGCGTGTTACTAATACATGGCAAAGAGAAAAGTGACACATGGGATATGACATCTCACTTCCTGTGTTTGAGTGCAGACCAGACACCACAATGATGTTAAACTGACACATTCCCAAAGGTATTTGGAGTGAAATCCCACAGCAAATCCTGTTGAGGCCTCTTTCAGATACAATTAATCCATTTATATTAATGTATCATAATCACAAGGATTACTCCAAAGTTAGGAGTCATCTAAAAAATTTTAAGCTACTACAATAAACAAATATGAAAACTTGCTCCTGTTTAGCTGGTATCAAAAGCTTTAGGCAACAAATTATGCTGTCTGACCAAAGTATCAAGAATAAAACTCTGGCTATTAAAAAAAAATGTTAATGTAATACAGTAACAAAAGAGAAACCAAACCACAGGTATGTTAATATTCTCAGGACTATTTCCACAAAATGGAGCAGTTTCTTTTGCTGCCGGGATCCTTCTTGGATACCATACCAGTACCATCCACAAAGTAGCCTGGTTATCTGAAAATCCTGAAACATGAAATATGTGCATATTGCCTCTATTCACTGCCAAGATCCTAGTTATGAGATGCAAATTTGAGCCACATAAACTTTGTAAGACAAAACCCCTATCTAATTATTTTACATACTCCACACTTGTATTCCCTACCCTTTCTGAAACTCTGCACCTTTCTGATTATTATAGCCATAGCTATATTTATTTATTCCACATGCTTAGTTTGTGCCTTTTATATTGTTTTTAAACATGCTCGGGGACTAATGGAACGAGGCAAGAGGTTAGAGGGTGATGAGCACTGTTATGCTCTATTCCTGACTATTTGAATGTCTTACAGTTGCTCCTGTTTATCATCTAGCTCCCATTTTCAATGGAAGTTAAGAGCATCTTTAATTAGAAAATGAAATCTAGTGATCCAAACAATAAATTCAAGCTACTGGTTTAAGTCTATTGCTTCATTATTAATAAATGCATATATATATATAATTACTAGTAGTCACGTAATACTGGACATTTTCAATCAGTCATGCATTAGAATATCAGTACTCTAAAATCAGAGTTATAGGCCTGCTACTATTTCTTGCACTTTCATCCAGACCCAGTTTTAATAAACATGCAAAGTAAATCCCTTGATTCAGAGGAATTAGAAACAAGGACACATGCAAAGTTTCAATAAAAAATGGGGGTTAATAAAGTAATTGCTTAGAAATGCAGGCAGGTGCTCCACATCTATCACAATGCTGCTTCAGAATAGAGGTACAAAAGTCACGCACAAAATTTAAAATGAGGACCACTATTCAGTTATAAAAGGCTTACTTAATTGCAAATCCTGGTCCTTCTGGATAGAGAATGATGTAAAAACTCTGGGAAAAGAACGAGAATTGAGAGATGCACAGTCTTCTGGAGCAGTTTCTTGGCCTTTTGACTGCTGTAGCATAGAGGAGCATCAGTGGTGTAGGGATGGTAAAGTTGCTCTTAGAATGGTTTCTTGTTTAATTCATATGAAGAGCATTACCTGCACAGCTCCCGGGGGAAAGGAGTTTATGAACAGCAGAGCTAATACAATGTAAACGCAAAAATCAATGCCCTGAAATTTAGCATAGCCCTCTGCTTTTGAAAACAGTTGGTCAAGGGATCCTTCCAAATATGGTATGATTAATAGCCAAGCAATGTTCTGAATAAACTAGAAGTAATTTGCTTGCACCAGCAGCACCATGATAATGTAAACTCCTGGAGAACAAGGGTCTCTTCATATTTTGCATATCACAGGTACACAAAGAGTAAACATGAGACCACAACACTGAAAAGTAATTAACTGTATATTCTGAAACTACAAAAACTTGTAGCACATTTTAGCATTTGGAACCATTGATGTGGCTGTTAAGGTTAAGCTTTAATTGCTCTAAGAAACTGAACTGTTGACATCACAGTAATATACCTGGTGTCCTCATGACCATGCGGATGGGTGTCTGAATATTGCTTGGTTATTCCAATGTCTCTAACACCAGCTGATGGCGTGGGACATTTAAAAAGGGGCTATAATCAATTTAATATAGCCTCCCTATCCTTTGGAGTTGCCATATAAGAATTAATATTCAAGAGGCACTATTTCCTTAGATCTTCTCCATTTATCTAAATTAGTCTTTTTCTTCCCCTGAAAAAACAAGGGAACAGAGACTGAGTCTTCTCAGGGATGTCTTCAAGGTGCTAAATGGCCAAGATGACATGAGGTAAAGGGAGTAAGAAGTCACCCTCATTCCACTATTATATCCTGATGTGAGCTCTAAGCTTGCTCAGATCAAGAAACTAGTTTGCTGGGTTCCCATTAAAATAAGTAGTCACAGGCCGCAGGCCTAGCACATCTGTATTAGACAAAGTTTAAAAAACCAGCACACTGTCTTTGGCTATTCCCTTCAATCTTTTTGTTTTATACCTTTAAATCTTAACTCCCCTAAACTAACCATAGGTCAGCTGGCTATCCAAGCTCTTGTTCTTTTTAACCCTAAATACATATACACAACAAACTTTTCCTTTTTAAAATGTACCCAGGAAACTAATGGAGAAAGATACGGTGACATAACAAAAAGTATGCTATTAGCCTCATGCTTAAAAAAAAAAATCATAAGCAAAATCCCCACACGATGGCTTCAGTGGGACTTCATCAGTTAAGAGTGCATTTATTTCCAGGTTAAGCACTAGAAAAATTCATTCAATGGCTCTAGCCCTCTGCTCTAGGAAACCAACAGGGTCTTCAACCTTTAACTTACACAAAGCTGCTATTTCTCACTGATATATTCACATACATTCATAGTTTTAAAAGTAGCTTTTATATGCTCTTTATCTAGAACATCCTTTTGTGCAACTCTGTTAACCACAGAGCATCACAAACTCTAGTGATACTTACTCTACTATACAATCTTGCTAATGAAACTTACTACACATGCCAAAACTGTTATTGCTACTAAAATTCTACCTCTCAAAAAGTATCAGTTCATTTTATGGCTTTTTTTTTTTTTTTTCAATAGGGAATACCCTTTGCTATATATACTGTGCTATTTTGCATTCATTACCTTTTCAGAGGTATTTTTAAAAAATGTTTAAATGCTTTTCAGAAATGGATTCTCACAGGCACTAAACTATTTGAGCCAAGAGTACAACTACTTAAAGTACACTATGAGAATTGAAACCTGGGTCCCTGGAGATCTGCTGCAGAAGAGTCTATTTGTCCAAGTTTGCTTCTACACACAAGACACACTACATTAAAATAGTTTTGCATTTCCTATTATGCTAACTGTAGAACCTGTGTCAGTAAATCCTAGACTCTCTTAATACTGAGATTTAAAAATCACCTCAGAAAACTGCCATTTCTCAGTTCTCAAGGCAGCTTATAGAGGTAGGAATTTATTTTCTACAGTAAGCTATCTTATGCTTTCAGAACAAAATAATTTTTATGTCTATGAAGAAAGTAGAAAAGTGAAAGCCATCTGAGGCAGCTATGACCAAGCAAAAGTGAGTCACTACATGGCAACCTACGTAGGCTCTGTTGGCTGCATTTCCAATTCCATGAAAAGGTCTGGAATCCCAACAATACACAATTCAGCAAATTTGGAAATGGGAAAAGCACATGACAAAGTAATGCAAGACACTCCGGACTACTGACCCGTGGCATGCTGCAGACAGAAATTGTAAATGATCTGCAGATTAGAAAAGCACTCACTTAAGCAACAGAGCATCTCAGTCAGACATGCAATATAATTTGATGCAAAAAGAGTAGGAAAATAAGAAACGTAAAAGACATAAAATGTGAAAACAGCATAAGAACAATCTCACCTCAAACTGAGCAAAGCATAATTATGAAATGGGGCCACATTTTGATGTGAGGTTTCATAAGACACAAAGGCAGCTGGTTTCCAGCTGCCTCATAGAAAGTTTAAATATCCTCAAACACAGTATTTCACATTGTGATCCCACATTACTATTTATAAATGAGTTTTTTTTTTTTTTTGGCCTAATCTCTCCCCAGGGAGAATATCATGGGTACAGAAACTTATGAAAAAAGAAAAGGTCTAAATTTTCCACTTTTTACACTATTGGTTATAATTCATCCTGAAATTTAAATTATTACTAGGCTCATGCACTAACTCCTAACATGGCACTACAATATGCTACCAAGCACTAATGCTTACAAAACTATACACATCTCAAAATGGAAGACATTGGTGATTTTGTTGTTCTGAAACAACTTGTAACATTTGTCCACAAGTATTAAAATATACATATATATATTTCTATTGCACATATCCCGTTTTTAACTTAAAAACAAACCAAAAAAACCCCCCAAAACCCACCAGCTAACATAGATAGATGAGCAAAGGAGAGGAAGCAGGCATAGCTATACTGCCTAAAATTACAACTTTTGCCATAAAGAAGGGGGCCAAAATAGACCAGGAAAAAAAGTCTATATAATAAGTAAAAGCTGGACAAGTACAAGTGGAATATACTCATTTTGTTAAATGCCATTTACTAACAAGATGCAGAAACAACTTGAACGGATATTAAACAGTGGTTCTCTTAGCTGTGAAATGAAAAAATATAATGCAACCGGAGAAGCTGAGTCTGATACCTATTCAAACAAGTGGGCCAGAGACGGTTTCACTATGCTGATAGTGCAGGGTCCCTATTTCCTGCCAAATGATCCTACCCAAAAAGTTGCCAAAAGGACACAAGGAAGATAGGTAACAAACAACAAAAGATATAACTTTTCTGTGTGATAGTCTCATTATACCACTGGGACCCATGTATGTAAATTCTATTATCTTAACAATTCCAAAATACTAAAATATCAGAAGTGGCTGGGAAGTTACTTGGAGAAAAAATTGTTACCTTTATACAAAGTTACTATGCTTTACCACTCAGTAATAGCCCTCAATTAGAGAAAATGACATTTCATCTATTTATTTTTACTATAAAGCTTCCTTATGCCAATTCAAACTGGTTGACCAATTAAACTAATCAAGAGTGCTCAACATTTCCATTTTTTGGCCAGTTCTATCACTCTCAAATTTTGGTAAATCTGCCGCAAGTTTTCAACATCAGAGCATCCTTGCCCCTAGGCAAACATTTCCTAAATCAGAGAGATAATAATCTAAGATGGTTTGTTCTTAATTTCAACTAAGAAGCTTTAAATTCCTTCTCTAATCACAAAGATTCATGAAGATTTCATTCTTCTTATGCAGAGACCTGACAATTCATACACTGGTCCTCTGTTGATTCTGAAGCAAGAACAGCTTTACACTATAGTCTGTTCCTCTACAGCAAAAACTTTAAGGGAAAGTAAGACCCAAACTTATTGGAACTATTTTTCTTGTTCCAGGTTTTTTTCAGACCTGAATTTCTTGTACACTGAACCAACCACAAGTTTGGGCACATTGCGCCTGAGGCCCACTCTGTGATGAGAATGAGGGAAGTCACCCGAGTCCCAGCCTTTTCAGCCTAACACTACAGCTGTCATCTAGGAAAAGAAATCAAACATCCAAGTACTGGTCTTGGATCAAATGAAAAAGTTATTTATGCTTTTACAAAAAACAGCTATAGGATGTAAAACGCCATCAAGTCAGGTGGAACTGTAAGTCATTTTTTGCTTCCTTTTCTTATGTGAGGCGAATCATATGGAAAGTTTTCTCATTTTGCCCCATTCCTCCATGCCCAAAGTTGAAGGCAGGTTATACTGTAGGGTCCATCCCATCTTCTGAACAGAAAAGCCACTTATGCCACTTTTCTTCCAGCTTTAGCAGCATGGAAAAAGTCTTAAGTGCTATGTAAGACTCCACAAAAAAGAATGAAGTAATTTGTAACAGCAGCTTCTCACCCTAGGGAGGTGAACACGGTTTCATCACTGGACTCAAAACTTTTGTTTACTTTTACCAAACTTTCACTAACCCCAAGCATGCATTCACAGGGTTAGCATCTCAACAGTATGGCCCTTCCTTAGAAGAACAAATAAACAAAACGTTTTAAAATACTCCATGTCCAAAGACTTCTGAGAAAGAACAGGTTCCTTCTCTAGGAGAAAAACTGCTCTTCTTATCCAAAAATGTGGATTTACACACGTTAAAATATGTATTTATATAGAGACGGTGATGATTTATTCACACATGAAATTAACTTTCTGATATTTTGTTTTTATGCTTCTTTTTCACATCAAAGGTTTAACTGCAACATTGGACCTTTGTTCTTAGCCAGTTAATCTATGTCACAGGATGGGCCAGGAGATATATATGTATATATATTTAGCATCTCTCTCACTTCCAATTACATGTCTGTAATTTACTCCTGTAGTTGCAACTGTGCTTATGATAGTGGCTACAACTGGAAGACAAAAAAAAAAGCAACAACAAAAACCTTGATAGTTGCTATTTATATAGTCTTCTTGCTGGGAACAAAAGGTAAAAAAAGTTCACAAATACCACCATCTAAGCACCTGTTTCAAATTAACATCACTCTTCAGCCTGCAAAATAATTTCTTTACAATTAAGAAAATGGCAGAAGAAACATGTCAGTTGCTTCTTTCTTCCTGAAGAAGTTGGCAGAATGACTGCACCCTAGGAGCTTCTCTGTGTTGAATTTTTGACGTGGGATAAAAAGAAAAGCAGCCTTTTCCAATCCAAATCATGGAGGTAAAGTGTAGAGAAGAGATATTCGCATTTCAAGATTATGGAAAGTGACTGGATAGAAGAGGCAGGACTACCCACTCCAGGAGACAACATAGAAATACCTAGAAATACAAAATAAATTAAACACAGGAAGATTAGAACAGGTACTTCCTTCATGAACTTACTTTTAAAAATAATATTTAACACATAGAAAGAAAACAGTATTTTGGATTATACTTCATCTGAAAGAAAATGTCCAACTATTAACACCAAACTCAGTATTGTCATCAGAAAAGCAAAAGCAGTAGTCAGAAAAAAATATATTAAGTATGATACAAAAAAGTTAGATGTATATAAAAACTTACATAAAATGAAATATACACATTAATTTCCTCTTATGCAAATGGAGTAATATACTCTTAAGTTTTTACAGCCATAAAATGATATAAAACATTTGTGTTTAAAAACAGTGTAGTACTTGCCCTGGCCAGGTGGCTCAGGTGTTTTGAGCATCATCTCATTCATCAAAAGGTTGTGGGTTCAATCCCTGGTTGGGGTGTGTACAGAAGGCAACCAATGGATGTTTCTCTCTCTCTCTAAAATATCAATAAACATATCTTCAGGTGAGGACTAAAATAGATAAATAGATAAAAGCAGTATTGTGCTCCAAATCTGATGTCTAAATACTCAATACCATATGAATCATCTTACTTTGAATTATCTTCAACTACACAAGACTAACATTGAACAATAAAAATTTTGGGGACTATAAGAAAATAATTTGTACTGGATCATGATCACCAAATACAAGCATTTAAAAACATTAGCAGTTAACTGCTGTTAAACATAGTACTTGTTAAATTGCAAATATCTGCAGAAGTCAATCAGACAAAAAAGAATAAATATTGTATAATTCCACTTATATGAGGTACCTAGAATAAGCACATTCATAGGGACATAAAGTGGAATTGGGAGTTATTGATTAATGGGTACTGAGTTTCTGTTTGGGATGATGAGAAAGTTCTAGAAATAGATGGTAGTAATGGCTGCACAACAATGTGAATTTACTTAATGCCAGTGAATTAATTATACATTTAAAAATGGTTAAAATGATAACTTCTACATTATGCATATTTTGTAATAAAACATTTAAAAATCACTGATGCTATCAACATCTTAAATTACTATTGCTTACAAAAATGGCAAATAGCAATGAGCTAATTAGCCCTCCTTTTTTAGTATATCATATATATTAAAAAAAGTTACTTCACTGAATATGAATAACCTCTTCTGGTTGAAGGTGACACAGTTCTGAACCAAAACTTATGAAAGGCAAATGTAAATTAATTCAGAACCAAGTCAAGAGTAAGAGAATTATGGAACTTGCATTTGTTGCCAAAGCAGCAGTGGAAGAGAAAAAGTCCAGTCGATGCAGATAGGCCTTTAGCGCCGGACCAGCAACAGGGCCGTTTCATTATATAAGCTAACTCAGGCTTACTGAGTCAGCGCGTGCAGCAGCCCCTGGAGTTAGGCAGTGTAATCCTGATGGCAAGATGACTGGCAGTGACCTGGCCGGGTAGCCAGTTAGTTGGAGCACTGACTGGTGCACCAAACTGTTGCAGGCTGGATTCCCAGTCAGGGGTCATACCTGGGTTGTGGGTTCGATTCCCAGTTGGGGTGTATATGGGAGACAACTGATCCATGTTTTTCTCTCACACTGATGTCTTCCTCTCTCTCTAGAATCAATAAACATACATATCCTTGGCTGAGGATTAAAAAAAAAAGCTAGTTCTTTCCAGAATATATAACCAAACAAGCATAAAACAAGCCTTAAAAAAGAGTTTTTTTTCTCCATATTCCTTCAGCAACACTAATAAAAATACATACAATCACTATCTTAATATTAGGAAATAATGCTATAATATCATAAGCTTGTATTTTCAAAATACCCAATATCAGATAATAGACATGACTATTCCATTTTCTACACTCTAAATACATACACATATGAGGTCTGTCCAGAAAGTATCCAGCCATGTAATATGAAAAATAGAGACATTTACTGAAGAAGATACAAGACATAAGAAACAATGTACATAGAACAATTTGTAGGGGTTCAGTCCCCTACAAATAGGCACCTCAGGACCTCATACTATCGCCATCAGCTGCTCCGTTGTATTTTCCTAAGTCTCACTGATGGTCTGAAATCTCTTTTTACAAAGGTGACTTTAGTTATGGGAAAAGCCAGAAGTTGCAGGGTGCCACATCTGGGCTGTAGGGGGGCCAAGTCACCTGGGGGATTTGATGTTTTGTGAAAAACCTCTGCAAGAGACATGATGTGTGAGAGGGCACACTGTCATGATGAAGCTGCAGTCACCAGATGCCCACAGCTGCAGCCTTCTGAATGATCAGAATACTTTCCACCGAGGAATGTTCAAGCCTAATACAAGATTTGATGCAGATTTATTGCTCTGCTCACTCGGTTTGAATGCAACAGCCACACAGTACACATGCTCACTCAACGGCGTCTACCCCCCCCACTGACTAGTAGAGTGAAGTTGTCATTATTCATGCTTGTGCATTCCAGTCCACTCTCCTCGGCTGCCAGGTAACACAGATGTCGCGCAAACTGTTCTCATTATATTAACAGTGGCTGGACCTTTTCCGGACAGACCTCATATGTATCACAAACTATTGGACACTTAAGAAAACTGAATGAATAGCTCAATATAAAAGCTAAAGTTCTGACCAAAGATTGACCTACAAGATTCTCCTTAAGACCTACACCACCCCTCTTCCACCGTATCTTTTCTGATCCCCAACTCCCCTCCCCCCTTCCCAACCACAGTGGACTCCTCACGCTTCCTCAAATGTCAGGCATGCTCCTACTTTACAGCCTTTGTACCAGCCATCACCTTTGCGAGAAGACTCTTCCCCAGGTATCTGCATAGTCAGTCCCCTCACCTTTACTCCAATGCTATTTTCTCAGCGAGGCCTATTTTGAGTCTCTGTTTAAGGTTACAGTGCCCGCCCCCCCTCAACTCACCCACAGACACACTCCCACCATTCCCTTTACCCTGCTCTACTTTTCCTTTTATCCACTGCGCAGAATACTACCTAACCTACTACATAAGGTACTTACTATGTTTCTCATTTACTGTCTTGTCTAAAATGTAAGCTCTACCAGGAAGGAACCCATTTTGTTACTGATGAATCCCAAGCATAGGATGTGACCCATGGTAAGCACTTAATAAAAATTTGTTCAATGAATGAGAATAGCAGGGCTCTTAAATACACTGAGCCAACATGAGTTAAAATTGAAATAGACATAGGTTCTAGAGTTAGGTGAGGAAACCACAACTATATACTTTGACCTATAAAACAAATACATCCGTTTAAAGTTGGCGCTTAGTTGGCACTTCTGTGTCTCTGAAGTCTGCTTAGTGCTATTGATTATACAGAATAACTTTGTATCAAAAAACCTAACTTACTGAATGAATGGAAAGGGAAAACAGGGGTTTTCAATGCAGTACTTGTCCTAGTCAGATCTGAGTCAAATGACTTCATGTAGTAGTTAGCTTCCAAAGTGGTCCCTGGTTATTGCTGCCTCCCAGTAGTCACACTTTTTTATAGTTCCTCTAACAAAGCACCAGGGTTGATCCAAGTGACTACTGTATAATAAAGAATTTTCAAATTGTTTACCTTTTTAAAGATTTTATTTACTTTTAGAGAGAGGGGAAGAGAGGGAGAAAGAGAGAAAACAGCGATGTGCCAATGCACAGAGAAACATCTATCAGGTGCCTCTGGTACACCGCCAACTGGGGACCTGGCCTGCCACAACCCAGGCAAGTGCCTGACCAGGAATAGAGCTGGCGACTTTTCAGTTTGCAGGACAGTGGTCAACCCACTGAGCCACACCAGCCAGGGTTGTATAATAAATAATTTAACTGGCTTTTGTCCCTGGTAGGGAGACTCTAAATTCTTGTTTACAGTAAATGAGCCAGTGGAAATTAAACAACACACCAAAACAACCAACAGATTGAAGTAATCACAAGAGAAATTAGAAAATATCTTGAGACAAAATAAAAACAAAAACATAACACACCAAAACTTGTGGGATGCAGCTAAAGCAGTCCTAAGAGGGAAATTTACAGCTGTAAAGGCTCACATTAAAAAAGAAAAATCTCAAAGCAACAACCTAACTTTACACCTTAACTAGAAAAAGAATAAACTAAATGGAAAGCTATTAAGAAGGAAGGGGAAAAAATTACAGCAGAGTTAAATAAAACAGAAGAACAGGGAAAGTCAATAAAACCATAAGTTGGTTCATACAGAGTCATAGGAACCCCTGAGCTTGTAGCCAACTGGAACTACATTTTGAACTACATTTTAGTTCAGAAGTGAAGGTGGCTTGGGAATCCTCCAACATGCAACTGGCATTTAACGCGAGGGCAGGCTTGTGGGGGACCCTGCCCTGCAGCTTACTGTGTAAAAGTACACTAGTTGGTACCAAAACAGTGACCAACAGAATGGGGGGGAGGAAATGACAGTGAGTGACTTCTGAGGCATGGTTATAGCCCGAGTGCTGACTTCTGCCTGGCTGTCCTGGATTGCCTGTTCTGGGAGAAGGCAGCTGTTGTATTATGATAATAGTTAAGCAATCGGAAGGAAGCTAACACCACAAAGAACTGAGGTTTTCCGTCCCCAGCATGAATTTGCCAGCCGCGTGAGTGAGCCACCATGGAATTAGAGCCGGTGACTGCCAACCCAGACAGTATCTCGACTGCAACCTTACGAGATCTCAAGCCAGAAATCCCCAGCTAAGCTGCTCCCTAATTTCTGACCCGCATAAATCTGTGAGAGATATACAGGTATACTAGGTTTTTTCTTAAGATTTTATGTATTTTTAGAGAGAGGGGAAAAAGAGAGGAAGAGAAACACAAATGTGTGAGAGAAAAGACTGGCTGCCTCTCACATGCACCACAACCAGGGACCAGGCCCACAACCCAAGCATATGCCCTGACTGGGAATCAAACTGGCGACCTTTCACTTTGTGGGAGGAAACCAACCAACTGAGCCACACCAGTCAGGGATATACTGCTGTTTTGTTTTGGTTTTTTTTTGTAGAGAGTAAAGATTTTTGAAAAAAATTTTTTAAAGATTTTATTTATTTATTTTTAGAGAGAGAAGGGAGGGAGAGAGGGAAAGAAACATCAATGTGTGGTAACCTCTTGTGTGTCCTACTGTGGACCTGACCAGCAACCCAGGCATGGGCCCTGACTGGGAATCAAACCAGCGACCCTTTGGTTTGCAGGCTGGCGCTCAATCCACGAGCCACACCAGCCAGGGCAATATATTGTTGTTTTAATCCATTAAATTTCAGGTCATTTGTTATGCATCAATACACTTTGCTTCCCCTAAAGGACTTGGGAGTGAAATACTCCTTTCTTACTATGCTATGTAAGTAGTAAATTCAGAACACATTTCACAAAACACAGTGGATATCATTGTCATTCAAATTAAATTTTTTCAGTGTCTTATTAAAAAAAACTGTCGGGGCCCTGACCAGGTGGTGGCTCAGTTGGTCATAGCTCCATCCAGAACAGCAAAGATTGTGGGTTTATTTCGAGGTGAGGGCACATACCTAGGTTGTGAGTTAGACACCAATTGAAGCACATAGGGGAGGCAACCAATAGATGTTTCTCTCTCCTTCCCTTCCTCTCTAAAAATCAATCCGTGTATCCTGGGTGAGGAATTAAAAACAAAAGTGTTGGGCTTGTTTCTGCCCCCAGATATGAATGGACTATAGTAACGTAAAATTACTGCCTGAGCAAAAATTTAACTTCCCAGTCATTTATTAAGTATTTATTGAGTACTTCCTTTGTTTGGATATTTTTAATGACTTACTTGAAAGGTAACAGATGCACATGATAGGACAAGGTGAAATAAGATATCCAGTGTCTCTTGTATACCCTTTTAGAGATATTCTACAGCTACACAAAATCTGTAAGTAGATTTATTTCCTCCCCCAAAATGAAAGCATACAATACATGTAGTTCAGCACCTTGCTTTTCCCTTTAATATATATGAGATCATTACATTTCCAAAACTAAAGCTACCTTGTAAGTACTTCTCAGAAGCATCTACATTTATTTATATCATTTCCCTATGGATATGTAAATTGCTAGCAACATTGTGCTATGCCCGATATCTAGTTTCCATTACTGTCGATCTAAGGCTCTAAAGCCAAGCAATAAAGCCTCTCCTCTAAAGCATATGATAAAGACTCTATCACTTAAAGGGCATTTTGCCCAGTTTTTATTCCTTTTCTTAATATTGAAATATGTAGTGGGAGTTGTGTGGTTTTTTTTAAATCCTCACCAGAGGACAGGCTTATTGATTTTAGAGAAGGACAGGGACGGCAGGGGGTAAAGAAACAGAGAGGGAGAAACATCAATCAGTTGCCTCTCTTAACTGCTGTGACGAGGGTCCAAACTTGCAACCTAGGCATGTGCCCTGCCCGGGAATCAAACCTGTGACCTTTTGATTTACAGGACAACACTACAACCAACTGAGCCACACCAACCAGGGCTATAGTGGCAGTTTTTTACTTACCATTTTTACATTTTTTTAAATTGTGGTACAATACATGTAACATAAAATTTACCATGCCCTAGTCAGGTAGCTCAGTTAGTTAAGAGTGTTGTCCTATACACCAAGATTGCGGGTTCAATCCCCAGTCAGGGCACAAGAATCAACCAATGAATAAAAAAATAAGTCGAACAAGAAATCGATGTTTCTCTCTCTCTTTCACTTTCTCTCTCTCTCTATAGCCAATAAATCAAAAAAAAAATTTTTTTAAATTTATCATCTTAGCCCTGACTGTTGTGGCTCAGTGGGTTTGGGCAAATGATTAAGTCTTTCTTTTCTTTTTTATACTTAATACATTGCTATTGCTGAAAATAAAAGATTAAGCTTATATATCAATTATTTATTGTTACTTTTGATGTTCATTTTCTTTTTAGCTAATGGTTTATCATTTCTATCTAGCTATTTTCAAGCTGCTTAAACAGTATTTGGAAGCATTAGCCACTATTACTCACTTGCCAAATCCTGAGTTCAGAATTTTTTCTTTTCCAGAAGAATATAAAAGCACCTAAAAGTCAAGGAAAATGTTCTTCCTGTGATGAGGAAAAATAAAAAGAACATTACAGTAAGGATACAGCCCTCACTGGTGCTATTTGCATTCTTGTGCAAAGTTACTCAAATAAATCAAGCTTTTCTAAAAAACATCACTATCAAAAACTATTTAGAAGGAACAATCAAAAGTTACTGTCTACCTGCAGTGGCATTAATTTTATAAAGATGTCAAAACTCTTGGAGCAGCGGTTTTCCAGTGCTTATGGAACACTGTCCCATTTGATGACGATGCTACGGACCCGCTCCTCCCCAGGAAAGACCTGTGCTCTGAGCAGATGCCCGCTCCCCCCCGGAAGGCGGCGAGGAAGAACGTTCTTCCTTTCCTTTACCCCGTACCTTCTTTCTCCTCCTAAATGAAATGAAAACAGTCTGCTCCTGACAAAAGCCACAGAAAGATCGTATTTAAAAGTCCTTTACCTGATATTTTCAGCTCTGCTCAATCCCGGGCCAGCAAACAGCGTACCAGAAACATTCATTTGTATTATGACATGTCATCTGAACTGGACCCAACTGACGTGCTGTTTTAAACAGGCTTCACCAATTCAGAAACCTAATAACAGGAACCCTTCCTGAAAGAACCATTGAACTGAAAGACCGACAGAGGAGTAGTAACAACCCAAATTACAAAAAAAAGATACCCCATAATGTTAAACAAAACCCGAATACAAATGCCTGACAGTATTATACTTTGCAACCCCACCATATTACACCAAGTACGTTCCAATAATTCCCCAAACTCTCAATTCTCTCTATAAAGAAATAAATTAGTAAAAATTGTACACTGACTCTAGTTCTGGAAAACAACAACGGAGAATTCTGCCGAGACCTAGAGAAAGCCGAGATAAATGCCCTTTAGGGAGTTACCAGGTCACACAGGGACAAAGCTGCTTACGGAGCTCTTTAAAGTTTGAAGTGGCATGGGACCGAACGGATGTAGCAAAGGTGGCAAGGGGACACGCACCATACAGACTCAAATTAAAATCCTAGGGATCTCGGATTTCGGAACAAACAAAAAAATCCTAGGGGCAACCTGTCAGACCAAATCTCAAGGTCAACGGACCAGGGACACAAAATACTCCTAACCACAACAGGCCAGGACTGATACCGGAGCCTCAGGCAAAACAGTGGCAACGAAGCCGTGAGGCGAGGAGTATAAATATATTCTTCAAAAGATAAACCAACGGCGGCCGCAGAGGCTGCCAGACACACACCCGCGTGGGCGCAACCACCAGGGAACACCCTGCAGTCAGATATGGTGTTGAGGTCAGTCAGTGGCCCGTCGAGGACCGAGTGGTGATAATACACACCCCGGAAGGCGGGTGCGGCCGCCCTGGGGCAGCTCGGGAGGAAACCCACGCCCGGCCGATGGCCGCGCCAGCTGCAGGCAGGCCCCACCGCAGGGCTGGGCCGCGCCAATTCCTGTCCGTCTCTCGTCGCTGGCCTTCTCGGCTTACCTCGCATGAGCCAGCAGAAGCAATGGATCGCCCGGGGACCGGCCTACCCCGGCCCAAAGGCCGGATCGCAGCAGAGCGCCTCACTCCGCCATCTTTGCTCCTTCACAAGTCCGCCAACCCGGTGGTGGCCGTTTCCACAAGCCCCGCCCTCGCCGCTGGGTACTGATTGGATAACGACTCGTGCAGGCGTACTCTCCTTCCGTTGTAGGTTGGTTGGAATGCACGTCAATCAATAGTGTCGGCTACATTCTTTCTGTCCCTCGTTTGTTGGATTGGATCCCAGGGTTGAGGTAACAGGAAAATTGCTTTTGTAATTCATTTGTTAAGAATGTGAAATTATTTCCGCATACAGACAGTGTCACTTTGTGGTAGTTTGGCTAGGCCGCATGACTATTATAAACTACCATTAGGCTAAACAATAATACTAATTATTTCATACTCAGGCCCTGGAGATTTTAATCCTGGACATAACGACCTAGGCAATTTAATTGCTCCAGTTTTTCTCTGACTTTGACCCATTTCAACTCTTAAAGGACCGAAACGTTGGGTTGCCGTTTACAGCTGTGGTCAATACACGAGAAAAGATTTGTTACTTTTCTTTGAGGGCCCTTCAGCCCAATGTTGCAACTGGGCTATTTTGTTGCTTCCTGCATCCAACTGTAGGGCTCTTGAGATCCTTTCTTCAGTGATTGTCCCAGGAGCATCATTAGGAGCTCCTCGTCCGGCTTCTACAAGCGGCTCTCGGTTGGTGGTGTGGGTCCTCAAACACCTCTAATGCTGTCATCTGGGCCGCGTCCTAGAGTACAGATAGCCTAGGCCACAACTCCTCAAGATCCAGTTCTTAAGTCTTCGGGTGAGACCAAGCCATCTTATTTTAACAGAAGCGTATGATAAAAGGTGTCTAAGGGAAACCTACAGCTAATATGCTCATTGGTGAGACTTCATACTTTTCAATTTAAGATCGGAAACAAGGCAAGTACACAGGCTCCTACCGTCTCTACTCAACATTATTCTGGAGGGTGTAGCTAGTGCAAGAGGCTAGTAAGTAAAAGGCATCCAGATTGGAAGAAAAAAGACTGCCTTTATTTGTCTATGACACGATCCTGTTTACAAAAGCATATAAGGGCCCTGGCTGGGTAGATCAGTTGGTTAGAGTGTAGTTCTTTGGTTGGCAGGCCCGCACTCAATCCACTGAGCCACACCAGCCAGGGCTGAGTATAATCCTAATACAACAAGGTTGCAGTTTCAATCCTAGTCAGGGCATATACAAGAATCAAGCAGCCCTGGCTAGTGCCTTTCAGTTGGTTAGAGCATCATCTTATAAACAGGAAGTCTGCAGGTTCAATTCCTGGTCAGGGCACCTGCCTATGTTGCAAGTTCGTCCCCTGAGGATAAAAAAAACTGAATCAACCAATGAATGCATAAAATAAGAGGAACAACAAATTGATATTTCTCTCTCTTTCTCCCTCTTTCTCTCTCTACTAGAACCTACCTGTTTAACAAGGTTGTAGGATACAAGATCAGTATGCAAAAATCAACTATATTTCTCTACGAATAACAAAAATGAATTAAGAAAGCAATTGCATTCACAATAGCATCAAAAAGTAAAATACTTAAGAAAAAAATTAATAAAACAAGTCCAAGATTCATACACTGAAAACTAGAAAATGTGCTGAGACAAATGAAGATCTAAATAAGTGGAGAACCCTGACAGGTGTGGCTCAGTTGGTAGGAGCATCCTCCAGTTGGTAGGAGCATCCTCAGTTGGTAGGAGCAGGTTGGATTCCCAGTCAGGACACATTCGTAGGTTGTGGGTTTGATACCCAGTCCAGGCACAGTGTGTGAGCAACCTCTGGTCCAAACGCTGAGTATCTCCAGTCTGGGCACGTATGGGAGGCAACAGATTGATGCTTCGCTCTCCCACAGATATTTCTTTTTCCCTTCCTCTCTCTCTGAAAGCAAAAATGTCCTTAGGTGAGGATAAAAACTAAAATTAGTGGAGAGATTCTCCATGTTCATGGATTGTTAGACTCAATATTGTTAAGACAGCAGTCCTCAAACTGATTAGATTCAATATAATCCGTAACAAAATCCCAGGACTGTTTTTTTGTTTTTGTTTTTGGTAGCAACAGAACAAGCTGATCCTGAGATGTATATGGAAATACAAAGGACCTAGAATAGCTAAGACAATTAAAGAACAAAACTGGAGCAGTTACACTACCTGATTTCAAAACTGACCACAAAGCTGCAGTAATCAGGACAGTGTAGTATTGTCACAAGGACAGGCATATAGAATCAATGGAATGGAAACTGAGAGTCCAGAAACAAACTGTTACCATTACGGTCAGTTTTTGGCCAAGATGCCAAGATTATTCAGTGGGGAAAGGATAGTCTCTTCAATTCAGGATAATGGCAGGGTTGACATAACTTGATTATTAAAATATTAACATACTTCCATACTTGCTTGAAAGTAGCCATTGTCCCAAACCTGCTTCCCTCTGCTGCCTCCCTCTTTTACTCGGGACCTCCCAGACTTACCCTCTATTCAACAACTGAAGGGCTTACTGCCCAGCATAGCAGAGGATCTCCAGGACTCTGTCCCAGCCCTACATTCTGATTGGTCAATGCAGCACTAGTAGTAAAATATTTTGAAGATTATTACCCCTCCCCCAATATAGGTATTATTCTTCCTGGAACCCAGGCAACTAGAGAAGAACCAAAAACAAAATCATAAAATAGTGTCAACTGGAATAACAGGTTGTTTCTCATTTATTTCCTCTTAACAACCATCCCCTTTCATGTTTAAAATTCTGCAGATATACCTATGGGTGTTCCCCCAAACAAAGACAAATATGTCTACTTGGAGGACCTAGTACATTATGAATTAACAATAAGGAATTCTAGATCACCTAGGTAAACCTCTGTTGTAGTATAGGAATTCTGAAAGATCTCTGACAAAGATGGTCATTCAAGATTTTGCTTGAACCTGTGCAGAGACAGCTGGGTACCCCCAGTGTCCTACTTCTTCTTTAGGAAAAGAGATCATATTTCCTAGGCGTCCTCACCAGTAAGGTGTGGCCATGTGACTAACCAAATGAAAAATGGTCATTCAAGATTTTGCCTAGCAACAAACAGCTAGGGAGCACACTAGCTTTAGGGATATCCTGTTCTTCATTTGAATAATTATTAGAAAATTCTTCCTCATTAAAATAATCTGGAATCTGTCAACCTATTACTTCCACTCATCATTAATACATCTTATATAATACTTAGCATGTGTCAGGCACTCATTTAATCCTCACAGCAACCTGCGAGTTCGATACTGTTATCATCATTATTTTATAACATAAAATTGAAAATGAAAGGCAAATTAATGGCTAAATATTACATCAATTGGTAAAATATTATGTAATCATTAATACAAACTAGGAAGAACAGATAACATGGAGAAATATCACAATGTTAATTTTTAAAGATTTATTTATTTTTAGAGAGAGGGGAAGGAAGAAAGAGAGGGAGAGAAATATAGATGTGTGAGACACATTGATTGGTATGCACCTCAGCTGGACCAGACCTGCAACCCAGGCATGTGTCCTGACTGGGAATCAAACTGGCTATCTTTTGCTCTGTGGGACAATGTCCAAGCAACATAGCCATGCCAGCCAGGGCTGCAATGTTAATTTTAAGAAGCCAATATAATCTTGTGTTATATTTCATTTAAGCTCAAATATGTAAAGCATGGATGGAACAGAAGAGAGCAAGGGAAGAAATAAATTGGCTAAAGAGATTCTCCTCCAACTGTACTTAATGTAATGATTTTTAAAATTTTTTCCAGTATTGTTTCATTTTAGTCACATACTGGTATACCTATAGACATGGTCAGTAACACACAGTCCCCCAAAATTGCCTATTTGGTCGCTCTATTTTTCATTTTTTCCAAATTCTAAAATTGGACTCAAAGCAAAGCAAAGATGAAACACTGCAATGTCATTCTAAATGGAATTTGAAGCAGACAGATGGCAAAAGGAGAAGGTATCGTGTTAGAATTTGCATAACTGATTCCAGCTATTAGTGCTACTAAACCTTAAAATAAGAGGAGATACTCATACCCTACCACCGTCTAAGCAGTCACTAAAGCTTGAAGATGTGAAAAGCCATGTAATAAAAGTTGGGTGCAGTATGTATTGAGGCAGAACATGCACGAGGGCCTAGGCAACTCAGTAACAAGCGAGAGACAGATACCCCACTTTTAGGCCTTTTCTATATTTAAGGAGCCAGGGAGTCAAGAACAGAAATTGAATCTCACCTGGAGTGAGCGGGAAGTGGCTGAGGCTGACGATGCTGTGCCCAGAGGCATGCAGTGCTGGCCCCTACATGAATGCCCCCAGCAGGCAGCCGCTGAGAGGACCTGCATTTGATATCACAAACTTTACAGGAGACACTGTGATTTCAAACTTGAAGGTGACTGAGTTATATAAAATTCTTGTAAAACACATGGACAAAATCAACTAAGCTATATTATTTTAACTACAAGTATTTATTGATGAATCAGAGAATACAGTTTTAATGGAACAATAAGGCACAACCGTGGATTAAAACAGTTTGCTATACAGCCAAAAAGAGGAAAAAGCCATTAATTTTAGGAACTTTAAATATGCAAGTCAAGGAGCCTGTGGAGTACCTCTCTAACCGATCAGTGTCAGACAAACCTTCCCTTTCATGTGATTCCTGTACCACCGCCCTAGGTTACAAGGTGAGACGGATACTTCACCAAGAATCTCTGCCATTTACATCTGAGTCTTCCAGCCTGGCCACTCCTCTCTTCTCCACTGTTCCTATTCCCTGGCAGTGGTATTTCTTTCTTTCTTCTCCTTCTTCTTTTTTTTTCTTCTTAGCAATTCCCTTCCTAAAGTATTGTATGCACATCTTGGACAGCCTTCCAAAGCAAGGATACATGCAAGCAAGCAGTGAGTCAGACAAAACAGCCAAGGGCAGTTACAAGGATGAATAGACTCATAAAGACAGGTGTTAGGATGACAACAGCCTGATTAAATGAGGTCCATACTAAACTGACTTAGGCAGAAAATTTGCTCTGGCTCATGCAAAGGCCTGTAATGCCACCTCGGGTTGTGCCACCAGGGCCAGACCCCTTGTTTCTAAGGGATTAGCAGTGGCCAAAGAGAGGGGCTAGGAAATCAGTGTAACCAGGCTACTAATGATACAATACATTCAAAGCTCTGGGCCTGTCTTAGGAGCTGACTATGGCTTCCAGCATTAACATTTGCCAAGTGTAAAATTCATAAAGTATTTTGTGCAAAACTTCAAGACACTGAGGACAATCTTCAAATCTTTTGGACTGGCATAATTAGGCACTTCTATAACACCAATCTTTCTATTTGGAAATGTGAAGTGAAAAGTATTCCAGGGCACATAACACTGAGGCATAAACCATGCTGCAGATGTGGGAATACATGAGGCTTTTAGGGTGTCCAGCCTCCTTCTTCAAAAAGCCATGAGAAAGTCCCCAAGCATATTGTCAGAACAGCTATTCTGGTGGTAACAGTCTCCCAAAACTAAGCAAATATGTCAGCATATAGCTCTTTTCTGAAAAGTCAACACTGTACTAGCAAGAGCAGCCACGTAGGTATGTATGTTGAGAATGAGAGGCCAGAGGTAAAGCTACCTAGGCAAGTCAGCTGAAAGGCTGTGCTCTATACCTCTTATTAAGGCTACCGCCTTTCAAGAAGAACACCTCCAACTCACAGTCCTTTGATGACAAAGCAGAGTGCAGGGGACCAAGAGACAACCACAGTTTTCTGATGGAAGTGTTGGCTATTGAAAAGCTCCTGGAGAGGCAACATCCCAGAGATCTATTTAAGAGTAAAGGTAGTTAAAAACTGCCAGACCACCGAACTATCCTGCCAAGTCAGAAATACACTGAACAGGCATAGCTTGGGGTGCTAAGTAGAACAGAGATTGAAGCTTAATAAAAAGTAGGGAGACTCAAAGGCTAAGTGAGTGATGTACTGGGTAAAAGAGAAGCAGAAAGCAAATGACATATAAGAAGGCTAGAGGAGCATGCCAAAGCCTTGCTGGGGGAGGCAGTGTGGCTATAGTCCACATCCAATGAAGAGCTACGCTGGCTGGTTCCTGACCTGATTCGGTTTCTCACTTTCTCAGACGAGATGCACATGTAGCATTCAGCAGCAGAACAGGGGTGGGGCGGGGGTCGGGAAAATACTTAGAAATGGAGATAACCGGCGAATGATACGGAACAGATACAGACCGGGTGTACCATTCTGTAATGCCCTGTTTATACACCAAAGGCAAGTTCATGTTGGCAGAACATATTGGGGATGGTCATGCAACAGCAGTAGTACTTGAGAAGGTGAATGATGGGGTGGAGGTGGGGTGGTGGACAGGAGGACTCCCAAGTTCCAGTTCTTAAATACTAGACAGCAAGGAATAGTTTGGTCTCAGTCCCTTAGTGAAGAAATCGGATGCTCATTTTCTGTTCTACATCCACTTTCTCCAAAACCTGGGGGAAAAAAAAACAATTACAGAAACTGTCCCATGCTCTTATCTGAATGTTTTTTTTCCTTCTTCCTGTGCAGAACTTAGTTTTTCAAACCACAAGATGACTGACTGACCTTGACAAATTCTGTGAAAGATATGGCGCTGTCCCCATCTTGATCAGCCTCCTGGATGGTCCTGTCTGCGATGCTGCCCAGCTGTTCATCTGAGATGTTCACTCCGACCATCATGCGTAGCACCTGCCAGACCAAGACCCAGGATTACAGGAGACTAAGGTCAGGGGGACTCTTACTAAGATTAATGATAAAGCCCAAACCTCTTTCCCTTCGGTGTTCTCAAGTGTAATAGCCAGAGGGCCGACAACCTATCTCCTCATGCAGACCCTTCTAGACAATGGCATGAACAGAATTCTCTGGCAAGGTCACTGAATAGGAAAGCAAGCCTCATTGGGCAAAGTCTTCTGCATTTTGCTTTTCCCTAATCTTCCTGCTTAGAATGTAGATATAATTCCTGGTGGCACAGCAACCATCCTGGGACCTTGAGGTAAAAAGTCATGTGTGCTGTGGATGTCAGAGCAAGAATACAGAAGAAGCATGGTTCCTGGACATCATTTAGGTTCGGTACCAACCTGGACGATCTATGCCCAGACTTGTTGCATGAGGCAAACTAGTTTGTTTTATTCATTCATTCATTCATTCATTCATTCACTTATAGTGAAGGAAGAAACTTTAATCAGTGCAGAAAAGCTCAATTGTGACTCAGCACCACTGTAAAAACAGCAGGGCTATGAGGCAGCCCCAGGGCCAGGCTCCTCTCTGGCTAGATAGCTCTGCTCTGTTCCTCTATGATCTATTGGCTTGGCTTTGCTCTGTGTTGGTCTGTTTTACACTGTGCTGGTCTGCTCTGTGCTGCTCTGCTCTGGCATGACATCTTCAGTGTCTTAGCTCAGCTAGGGAGCAAACTAGCTTCTCCCTAAGTTTGTAAGTTTGTAAGTTTGGCCATCCTTAAAGTATGGCCAAGAAACATAAAGATCCTTGAAGGGTTAAATACTAAATGCCCCTTTTTAGAAAAACAACATTCTAAGTGCTATCATACATCTGAAATAAGATTTAAAGGGCTGTGAGAACTGCAGTAAAAGGGAATTTAACACTGTTTCACCAAATTTGTCTCAAATATAACAAATCTGTCCCCTCCCATTTCTGCTAACATCTTTACGGTATAAATATACTTTGAAAATTGCTACCTTAAGCAAAATAAACACCTCTAGTCATATGATTCTATGACAATATGAAATGGGGAAGAGTGCTTTTGTGATGCCTCACATCACTGCAGTCAGCCACCTCTGTCTTCAAAAGAGCAGAGGTTTTCCACAGGAAAGAAAGGCCTTCTCGCCCAGCTGCTCACAAGCTTTCCATTGCCCCGCTCCTTTATATCCTTCTCCAATCTTATGAAGATTTTTTAAAAAGTAAATCACATTTTTTTCTGAAAAGAATTTACATTGATGTGCGTCAATGCTGACCATTTTTTTTGCAACTCAGTTCTTGAAAACTGGAAGTTGTACATTTTGGGCACAAATGTACACAAATTGAAGGGTTAATAAAAAGAGGCAATGCTAGCGAAAATAAAAAATAGCCATTTGCCATCTTTCTTGATTGTGTGTGGCCAATAAGACAAACCATTCTATCCTCAAACCTCTTTAACAGATCAGATCTCAGCCTAATTATTCTTTAAAGTGTTTTATTTTTAGAATTATGAAACTGAATCGTGCATGTGTGGTGTGTGTATAGGGGGTAGGGACAGGAGTGGTGGTGTCTTCAAAATCACTCAACCAGTCCATTAATGAGGACATGAGGAAGTGGCATGATACAGGCCCTAGCAATCAGGGCCCTAAGCTGTCCGCCCAGGGTTCCATGGCCAGCTGGCACACTTTCCTCTTCTCCATGGTATCACTCACGGCTCCAGTCAGAAGTGTTTCTTAGCAGACGGGACTTTTATTATTATTATTTTTAATGTCTGGTGAGGTTTTTGTATATACCTTTTACTAGTGAAGGAAAGCTCTCTTCTCTGTTTTTCTAAGACTTCTTTTAAAAAAATCACGAGTGAATGATGAATTTTACCAAATGCCCTTTTTTCTATGGAAAAGGCTATTAGTTTTTCTTTTTTAATCTGTTAATGTGCAAAATACATTGATTTTCTCATTTTAAGCCAATTTTGAACTCCTCATATAAAACCCACCTTGGCTATTACATAGTGTCCTTTTTATCTATTGCTGGATTCAGTGTGTTAGTATTTTATTTAGGATTTTTACATCTAAGTGAATGAAAGAGAAAGTGCTGTAATCTTTTTTTGTACAGTGTTTACAAGGTTCTCATATCAAAGTTATGCCAGACTCGTAAAATGATTACAGCAACTACCTTTATTGAAGTATAATTGATCCACAATAAACTGTACATATTTAAAATGTATATGTTTTAAATGTACACTATGATAAGTTTTGACATACATGCACACCTGTAAAACCATCACCACCATCAAAGCAATGAATATATCCATCCCCCGAAAGGCGAAACCAAGACTTTTACAAAAATCATATCAAGAAAACATGACCACTCAGCCTTTCCTTAGGATACACTGACCACAAACTTTTTAACATCCACTGAATAGTTAAGACCTGCACGTCACCAAACGTTTAGAAATGGTAGTGTCTGGAGGGTAGATTTTGTTCTCTTCTCATTGTGGTAAACTGTTCATATCCTCTTTTGGCTAGGATAAACCTAGTTCTCTGACACCTCAACAGGCCGTGAACACTTTTGTCCAAAACTCATTTCAGGCCCGAGGAACATTCTAGTGGCCCTGACTGGCACTCTGGCCCCACTCCCTGCTTCAGGCTTTTCAAATCTTAATAATAGAAAATAAATCAGCCCTCCACTCCAAAAAGAAAAAAAAATCTTTCTGAGTTATCCTCAACTTAAAAGATTTCTCAAGACATTCAATTACAGAATGAGTTCAGATTTACTTCATGGTGAATAAAAACCACTTTACTTTTTAGGTGTATCTTGAAATAGACCAATTTCCCTATATAAAATCCTGAAAGTATTAGCCTCCTAGGGTCCTCCAGGTTTACAAATATTTAAAAAAGAAAAGAGGAGAATTTTCTCCCTTCCTAAACTTGTATTTTAGAGAGGGAGGACAGGAAGAATAGAAGGGAATGGCTAACAGGTAAAACATCAGTCACTGCTAATAGAGGACAGGGAACTTATCCATGAGGGCAACAAAGGACAATAAGCAAGCAGGCCAGCAGCAGTTCCTTGTGTCCTATGTCAAGCCCCAAAATAGATGACACAGCGGTAATGACATAAGTCCTCAGAATTACCCGGCTGCCAATAAACTGACTGGACAATAGCAAAACATTTTAATCTAAATCATCTCATGTATTTTAATTGTGCCAGCCAGCACCTAAAAGACATGTAAGTTACCTTTTAAATAGTGAAGACATCTGTCTGTGAGAACTCAATGAGCCACTTCAAATTTCCCCAGCTTATTTGCTCTGCCTTGTATCTAGGATATAACTCTGCACACAGTAGGTGTTAAATAAATGCTTCCTACAAGTAAAGAACAATTCCTACCCACAAGAATAAGCAGGCAGGCCCTGGCTAGTGTGGCTCAGTGGATTGAGCACCAGACTGTGATGGAAAGGGTCGCTGGTTTGATTCCCAGTCAGGGCACATGCCTGGGTTGCAGGCAACCACACATTGATGTTTCTCTCCCTCTCTCCCTCCCTCCCTCCTTCTCTAAAGATAAATAAATAAAATCTAAAAAAAAAAAGTATAAGCAGGCAGGGCCCAAACACAAGTTATCTGTGTGCATGGGAGCATTCCCACATACCTGTAACAGCTCATCGCGGGAGATCTTGTCATCTTTATCCAAATCATACAGTCGAAAAGCAACTGGTAGGGAAAAACATGAAGTTAGTGGAAATTCAGTAGTGTTTTGCCCCTTCTCAAGGAACTAAAATGTGAAGGAGACTAGACAGAAAACAAAGTCAATTAACAGTTTTCCCCAGAGCAATTTCTATTACTTGTAGAGCTTTTAAAAGCTTTGTAACATTTAAAAAATTGAGGCACATCTCATAATTGATGGCATCTTACATTTGATAAAATAGAGGACCCTCGTGGAACAAATCAGAAAACAATAAAAAGAAAAAGTCCGCCCTGGCAGTCCTGGCTCAGTGGTTGGGCATCATCCCACAAAGTGAAAGTTCACAGGTTCGATTCCTGGTCAGGGCAGATGTCTGAGTTGCAGGCTGGTTCCCCATTGGGGTGCATGGGAGAGGCAACTGATTAATGTTCCTCCCCCTCTTTTCCCCTCCCTTCCCCCTCTCTAAAAATAAATAAATAAAATCTTAAAAAAAGAAAGGAAAAAAGATGGCCTTTTTCTTATCTTAGAATTTTAACAAAAACCCCATAAAGGTGGTTCTGTAAATTAGGCCATCTCACACAACCCGTCCAGTCTACTGTGCTCCACTCAGGGGAGCCAACAATCAGAGCCATATAGGTACCAAATGGCTGACCACACCAAGAATTGCTCTGGGAAAGTGTCCACTTGGGCAAATTTGAGCCAATTTTCACATAATTCTCTACCACTTGGGAGTCCTGTAGGTAAAGAACTTCAGTTTCAAATAAAAATGCCAAGAATTTGATGGTCTTCTGACCTTCTCATGCTCCTTTCTCTTTAGCAATAGATGCGTCTTCTAGAAAGTAAGGTAGATACATAAGAGAGAGAATTGAGAAGAGCAAAAATCATTGAGTCATATTGCTCAAGGGCTACCACACGAACAGTGTGATGATGGACAACTTTATAGGCAGTCACACTGAGGAAGTGACTGCCTTGTAATCTTAACTGAATTTAGTGTGGTTTTGAGGAATCACTTCAAGTACTCCGCTAAGATTTCTGGTTTTCAGTAGAGTGCTGTGAATACTAAAGGCCAAAGTCCACCGCTCTAGAGTTAGGATAAAACACAGATATAGATCTGGTCCTTAGGAACTCATGATCTAGTAGAGGAGAGCAACGTGCACTACTCACTCTAATACATCCAAAGTGCCATCATACATCTGAAATTCAGGGTGACAAAGGGAGACATGCCTTTCTGGTTCAAGTAACATTTGAACAAGTCTGACAAGAAGTGGCACTCCAGGCACAGCTAACACTAGGTACAAAGGCACGAGAACATGGATGAGTGAGTATCTACAAGGTTAAACATCACACCCTTCCTAAAAAAGGAGTGCATCCTCTAAAAGAGAAAGTAAAATTAAAAAAAAAAAATCTAATTTACTCTTCATAAGGTACATATTAGAATTGAGTGGGAAGTAATGGAAGAGATTTTTATCTGATGTTTGTCTGTTCTTAATTTGGTTAGTTGAATAACTACCAAATTTGAGAATTTATATGCTTAGGCAGTTTAGACTCTAAGAGGGAAAAGAGACGAGGGTCAAGAGTATTCCTAAAGGAATCTGTGTTTAATCTATTCCCTGAATTAAACACACACACTTCTGCTTATGCTGTCAGCTTTCTGAAGTAACCATAAAATGTGTTCTCTACTAAGCTATCTTCAGGATGATTTTGGGATGGAAACCTGTTTGCTATATAACCCATAAATATCTATTTCTGAATTTCTTTTTTTTAACTTCTGAATTTTAATTGGGCAGCTGGAATGAACACTTACATCCCTTTCTGCCAAACTATTTACAGAAGCCTGAACCACTGATTTTTTGAAAAGTGAATTCATTGGGGTGACATTGGTTAATAACAGTGTGTAAGTTTCACGTGTACAATTCTGTAATACGTCATCTGTACATCGCATTGTGTGCTCACTACCCAAAGTCTAGTCCCTTCTGCCAGCGTTTATTTGACTCTTCACCATCTTCATCCTTCTCCCACCCCCTCCTCTCTGGTATCCGCCATACTGCTGCCTGTGTTTATGAGTTGTTTGTTTGCTTATTGCTTTGTTTTATATTCCACCTGAGTAAATCATATGGTTCTTGCCCTTATCCATCTGACTTATTTAGCTTAGCTTGATACTCTCAAGATCCATCCACATTGTCGCGAGTGAGAGTGTGTCATCCTTTCTCATGGCTGAATAGTATTCCATTGCATATATGACCACATCTTTATCTAATCACTCATCAAAGGACACAGGCTGTTTCCATGTCTTAGCTACCATGAGTAATGCTGTAATGAACACAGGGGTACATATACCTTTACAAAGAAATGTTTTCAAACTTTTCAGGCAGATGCCCAGAAGAGAGATTGCTGAATCAGATGGTCTATTCTAAAATTTTTTGCGGAACTTCATACTGTTTTCCACAGTGACTGTACCAGTTTACATGCCCACTGGCAGTGTATGACAATTTCTTTTTCTCCACATCTTCTCCAACACTTGTTATTTTTGTCTTATTCATAACAGCCGCTCTAATAGGTATGAGGTGGTACTCACTATCGTGTTTTTTTAAAGATTTTATTTATTTTTAGAGAGAGGGGAAGGGAGGAAGAGAAACATCGATATCTGTAAGATACATGGATCGGTTGCCTCTCGTGTGCCCCCAGTTGGAGACCTGGCCCACAGCCCGGGCAGGTCCCCTGACTGGGAATCAAACCAGTGACCTCTTAGTTAGCAAGCGGCCACTCAATCCACTGACCAACACCAGCCAGGGCTCTGGTTTTCAGTTGCATTTCCCTTATAGCTAGTGAAGCTGAACATCTTTTCATGTATCTGTTGGCCATTTGTGTTGAACTGCTTATTCTTGAAACTTAGCTGCAATGGACTGTTTGTGTCCCCCCGAAATTCATGTTGGAACCCTAACCCCCAATGTGACGCTATTAGGAGGCAAAGTCTTTGGGGTTAATTAGGGTTACATTATGTCATGAGGGTGGGGCCCTAATGATGGGAGACAGGAGATCTCTTTCTCTTTTCTCTCTCTGTGTCTCTCTCTCCCTCCCCATGTGAGGACACAGTAAGAAGATGACTTGTCACTTAGGCTGGTGTGGCTCAGTGGATTGAGTGCCAGCTTGCAAACCAAAGGGTCGCCAGTTCGATTCCCAGTCAGTGCACATGCCTGGGTTGTAGGCCAGGACCCTGGTAGGGGTGTGTGAGAGGCAACCACACATTGATGTTTCTCTCCCTCTTTCTCCTCCCCATCCCCTCTCTCTAAAAATAAATAAATAAAATCTTAAAAAAAAAAGATGACTGTCTGTGAACCAGTAGAGGGTCTTCACCAAGAACCTGACCATGTGGCACCCTGATCTCAGACTTCCCATCCTCCAAAACTGAGAAATGTCTGTTGTTGAAGCCACCCAGCTATGGTGTTGTGTTATAGCGGCCTGAGCAGAATAAAACACCAGCAGAGGAATAACTAGAGAGATCATCACGCGATAGGGCCTTTAAAAAAAAACTGCAGCAACAGTAGTTATTTCTCAACTGACTTGGATTCCTGTCAGTCTGTTCTGGCCCTGAACCAGCAGAAACATTTTCCCTAAGACAACGGCCACAGGTACAAACGGCTGAGCCATTCTGTTAGGTTTGCTCCCTTTCCTGATTCTTGGCCTATGACTTGGACTCTCCTGTCTCCAGAGCTGCCTTCTCAAATCTTCAGTTCCATGGCTTCAAATGTCACCTAATTCTGACCAGCTCTAAACATGCAGCTCCAGTTCGGACCCCTTGCCTGAGCTCCTCAGAGCGATACAGTACAGCGGTCAAGACACTGGCTCTGCCGAACCCTGGCTCTGAAACACACTGCCAATGGACCTCAGCTTCCCGAGGGGTGCAAACTAGCCACAGAATCCGTCCCATAAGGTTCTGAGGACTGAATAGGTTGGTCCATGAAAGGCACTTTAAGCAGTGCCTGGCTCACAATAAAAGCTCAATCAGTGTCATCTACCTGCCATCACCTCTCTCCTCTCATCTCCCACCACTCACTTCTTTCTTGATAATGCTCGTTTGGCCTTTACACACCACTTGGTCTCTCTGCCGAGAGCTCTCTTCTGTTCTTCACGCGACAGGCTCATTCTTAGCTGAAATTTCAATTCCGTAAAGAGTTTACTCACCACTAAAGTTGTGACAGTCCCCTATCCCTTTCTCATCTCATCTTATTCATTTCCTTCATCTTACTCATTGCCACAACCTTAATCTTATTTATTTGCCTTTTTCCATATAATCTGTCTCCCTTATTAGATCATAAGCTCTATGAAAGCGAAGACCTTAGCTGATTTACAGATCATTATGTCCTGAGCCTAAAAATAGTGCCTTACACTTAGTAATTGCTCATACATCTGCTTAATGAAAGATTAATGCATGGTCTCAGTCAAATCTTTACCTTTTAATCACTGTTCTTTTAAAAAAATATAGTAAAATATACATAAAATTTGCCATTTTGACCCTTTTTAAATGTATAAACATTTTAGCATTATGGTGTGGCTATTATCACAATTCATCCTGGAACCTTTTCATCTCTCCCAGCTGAAACTCTGATTAAACAGTAACTCCTATCTCCCCCTGGCCCCAAGCCCGGGCAACTTTCTCTCTATGAATTTGAATACACTAGAGACCTCATAAAAGAGTAATCAAACAATATTTATCCTTTGGTGTTTGGCTTATTTTATTTAGCATAAATAGACTTGTCCATATTGTAGCATGTGGAAGAACTTCCTTTTTAAAGGCTGAATAATATTCCACTGCATGCATATAACACATTTTGCATATCTAGTCATCTGTCAATGGACACTGGGTTGCTTCTACCTTTTGGCTATTGTCAATAATGCTGCTATTTCTTCTTGGCTACTCTCCCAAACTTAACTTCACCAATATTCTCCATCATCCTAATAAAATATCTGCATGCACACTCTTTATTTCGCATGTCATTCATTATGTGTTATAAAAAACCATTTAAGAGGACACTTAGAACATCCAAAGGGAGGCTTACAGACCGCTCCCAAAGCCAAGATGGTTGTATTTTTCACATGAAGACATTAAAACCTCTCTGATCTGAAGAGGAGAGCAATAAGGAACCATTCCTGGGAGACAAACACAGCTGTAATACTATGTGTGCTTGGGCCTGTGTCTACATAGGTACAGTTAAGCCTTGCTGGTTACACTTGACTTTCATTCATAAAAAACAACAGGACAAAGTGTGCTCTCAGAGTTCTTACAGAGACTGTTCTGTGCAAAAGATGCACCACACACAAACTTGGTTCCAGAAGTCCACAGCTTTAAGTAACACATCCCCTACATGGAAGGTAAACATGCCACACTGGCAAATGTGTTGCTAGGTGTGTGATGTACAGTTGCTCTCAGTTTACAAGAGGTGCCACCTTGCTGCTTCCATAGCTCTGTGGGAAATTCAAAGAGAACCAATATATAGACAGGGAAGCAGACATCCAGGACTCCTCCTGTATGTGGCTTTGGTTTTACTTTTGGTCTGATTATGTGAATATGATCCCTATAAATAGACTGGACCAGAATTTTAATTTATTTCAGGTTCTGTAAAAGTTCATCTGAAAGCCAAGGCCGAAGTAATGGTAAAAACCGTGCATACCTTGTACAGCGCTCTGTTATACTCTACCTTACCCTAAAGTCTGCCATTTAAAGTGGCATTCAGTCTCCCTTCCTCCCTAACAGACTCCCACCCACAGCTTCAGGAGGGGACAGCTTCTCTGTCTCTGTTTTTCTTCCCCTGTCAGATGTGGGCAGGCAAGCCCACAGCCCAACTGTTACTGAAAGCCTTCAGGAGAATGGGATCATGAGAAGCTGTGCCTTTGGATGAAGCAGACCCTAAGGATGGCAGAGCAGAGGAACAGAAAGAAATCTGGACCTTTAACACAATCAACCCTGACATAGTGTCACCTGACTTGTAAAGTGAGATAATATGTGTCCTTACTGTTGAAGCCAGATGAGTCAGCTGGAGGCATCGTGACACACTGGGCACTACCAGGTACACTGATGCTGTTGGGGAAATTTCTTTTAGGGTCAGCGTGAATTAAGACACTGAGACCACCGTGATTTAGAAAGAAAACTACAAAGAATGGACAGTATAGATGTGCTGCATAAAATATCTGAATCAGTCATGGGAATACAAAGTTAAGTATTTTTTTCTTACTATGAATTGCTTACTGATTCAAAGGTCTATAATGTAGAAACCTTTAAAAACCACAAGGAGTTCAATTCACTTTACCTACTACTTTTTCTTTACTTTAATTTTTTTTGTTTTAATTATTAAAGAGAGGTGGAGAAACATCAATATATGAGAGAAACACTGATGGGTTGCCTCTCAGCCTACAACCTAGGCAGGTACCCTGACAGGGAACCGAACCAGTGTCCCTTTGGTTTGCACTGGTTTGCAGGCCGGTGCTCAATCCAGGGAGCCACACCAGCCAGGGTGCTTTTTGTTGTTGTTAATTGTGGTAAAATACACATAAAAAACTTACCATCTTAACCATTTTTAAAGTGTACAGTTCAGTGGCATTAAATACATTTGCGCTGTTGCGCGGTCATCCACAAACACCCACCACAGTTCCTTTCAACCTGTAAAACTGAAACTCTACACTCACTAACAGTAACTCTCCTGTGGCCCCTTCCCCCACCAGCTGCTGCCAATCCCTGGCAGCCACCATCACACTGTCTGTCCTTACGGTTCTGACTGCTTTAAGCACCTGAAATTAAGTGCAATCATACAGTATTTGTCTTTTTGTAACTGGAATAGTGTCCTCAAGGTCTATCCATGTTACAGCCTGTATGAGAATTTCCTTCCTTTTTAATACTAAATAACACTCCTTTGTATGTACACACCACATTTTGCTTATCCATTCATCCCCTGACGGACACGTGGGCTGATCTCTTGTTTTAGCTATTGTGAAAAGTGCTGCTATAAACATGGGCGTGCAAATATCTCGTGGAGACCCCGCTTTCAATTCTTCTGGGTACATACCCAGGATTGGAACTGCTGGGTCATATGGCAAATCTGTTTTTAATTTTTTGAGAAACTGCCATCTTGTTGGATCAAAGAACTATCATGACTTTGAACTACCATTAAACACAGATGACAAACGGAAGTATTTGGCTACAACTAAATGTGAAATAGGTATGTCTGACTTGTGTCGGTGTCAGAGCCGCAGGTGCTGCTACTGCTGCGGCCTGCTGCCAGCATCCACAAATGAAGGGACACCAAACTCCCACAGCGGTGGGAGAGAAAGACACGCAGTTTTCCTGCCCACGTTCACGGACTCCTTTGTGTGTGGGCCCTGGGTTAAGAAGCAGTGTTCTGTAAGGCGCTCTCTTCTTCTCGAGCAGGGAGTTACTGCCTTTTCTGAGACAGCGCTCTCCATACGCAAGTGTCTCTCTTTTAAAAATTCTTCCTTTGGTTGAACTAAAATACCTCCATGACCCGCACCACATACATCCTTTCCCACATGACAGACTTTCATGTGTTTGAAGATAAACCTCTAACTCAATCTTTCCTTCTGCTGACTTTATGCCCAGTTCTTTCGACACCTTCCTTATTAGGGGAAAAGGGACTTCAGTGGGTACAGAGTCTCAGACTGCAGGACCAAATGTTCTGGGGATCTGTTTCACAGCAATGGGAGTGCATTTAACGTGGCCAAACTGGACACTTAAAAACGCTTAAGATGTGAATTTTATGGGTTTTTTTTACCACAATAAAAGAACTCCTCTTTATGAAAATGATTTATATGGTCTTTGATGCCTTCAAATTTCCAGTTGCTTTCTTACAAACATGCTCCAGTATATCTCTGGAATCCAAGCTGAACTATGGTTCCCAAGGCGTGTTCTCTTCAGCACAGAGCTGGGATTAATCACCACTACCCTCACTCTGGTGCACTTCTCTTCTCATAGCCCAATAGTGCGCTGCTTTGGGGGAGGGGTGCTCAGGCCAGGCAGTCAAGTGTGCAGTGGCTTCGCTTTAGATTTACCCTTAGATCTTGTTTATAGGTGTTGCTGGACCCAAGTGCAGCACTCTAGTTTATCCCTTGTAATATTCATTTTGTAAGACTAAGTCCAGATTTTTTCAGCTTATCAAGACCTCTTTTGGTTTTGATTCTGTGACTACCTGTATTAACTATGCCTCCAAGTTAATGTCAACCTGAAACTCAATATACAAGGGAAGACCCCAAAATACCCGGAATTTATTTATAAAAAATTGTACATTCATTCTTACATGTTTAAACTTCAGTCACCTTCAACATGTTCTCTATTTGATGTAATACACCTATCGAGATGTTTTTTCCACTGCTCAAAACAGTTTTTGAACTCGTTGGTTTCGATGCCTTTTAATGCTTCGGCAGTTTTTTGTTTTACTTCTTCCACATTGGCAAAACGTTTCCCTTTGAGGACTTTTTTGATCCAGGGAAACAAAAAAAGTTGCTCGGGGAGAGATCAAGTGAATAGGAAGGGTGGGGTACAGAGGTCATGCTGTTTTGGTCAAAAACCGCTGAACACTCGGCGTGGTGTGGGCAGGTGAGCTTGTAAATCACCCATGATGACATGGGCAAAGGCACTGAAAGAATCTTCAAAAAAAAATTTCATTGAGGCCAAACGCAACCTCTCACAACAATGCCAGCTAGTACACTGATACAGACAGGTTCCTAGAACACTCACCTAGCTGGGGAAACCCTGTCCTCCAGAAGCTAATCCCTTTTTTGCCACACCCCTCATATTTGCTTATTACAACTTCAGTGAAAAGTTACTGAAGAAAAGAAGAACAAAAAGCTGAAAGAGCCCTGCAGCATACCACCGGGAACCTTTTTCTGGTGTGATACAGACTCGTGACCGTTAAATATGCTGACCCACTGCTCCCTTGCCACTTTTATCACCTGAGCAGCTTCGTGTCAACGCTACCACGGTTGCAGCACAGAGCTGTTGCAAAGCCTTGGGGCTCCAATGTTACATCCTGTTACTTAACATATAATAAAGCAGCACATCTATTACTCTATCACAAAGTTGTTTTAATATTTTGTTAATTGTATTTCAATATAATTGGTTTCCTTCATAATCCTATGTATTTTATTTTATGATTCAAAACATTCTGGGATGGGGCCAACAGGATTTACCAACTTCAAGTCATGAAAGTCACCAACTTTTTACCTGATGACCTTTAAAAAGTTTCCGCTCATCCTGGATTACAAAACAAGCATAGTTTCATAGCGCAAAGAATGTCTCTTATGATCGTCTCCTTAACTCACTCACTGGACCCATGGGTGCTCTTCTGCCCCTGGACAAACCGTTTTAACTGGTACGGCGGCACACGGTACACTGGCAGCAAACAGGCTCTGTGAGCTTGGTAAACTCCACCCGTTTACCAAGAGTCAGGGTGTGCTGACAGTCCCAAAACTACTTGTACTACTTGTACTTTCAATAAAACTGTTTAGTGGTTTTTTTTTTTATATTTTATTTATTTTTAGAAAGAGGGGAAGGGAGAGAGAAAGAGAGGGAGAGAAACATCAGTGTGTGGTTGCCTCTCGCACATCCCCCCACTGGGGACCTGGCCCACAACCCAAGCACGTGCCCTGACTGGGAATTGAACCAGCAACCCTTTGGTTCACAGGCCCACGCTCAATCCACTGAGCTATGCCAGCCAGGGCAAAAACTGTTTAGTTTAATAAAAACCAAAACACATGTGAAACGTTATTGCTTCTAAGAAAATTGGACTATTTCTAAAAGACTTAAAATAATAAGTCAATGGAAAAAAAACTTGCTAAAGTATGGTAGAACAACTATAAAATATTGAGGGAAAAAACACCTAAGAAGATTCTATTCTCAGAATGCTTTCATGAGTATCTTTAAGCTCTCCTGCTCCTTAAACAGCAACCAGAAACCTCAGACTATACATTATAGATGTGCTCCACAAACAGTCACAGTTTCCATCAGCAGACTTCCACTACAACAAAACACAACACAACAAAACAAAACAAAACAAAACAAAACAACTCTCGGTCCTATATCAAAAGGTTGGCCAGTAAATGTGTTCTTAACTGTATTAGGCAAAATAAAATGTTTAACCATATATCCTTTTCTGTAATTCTATGCTAGAGCTTACTTTTTCAGTTACTGATCAATTTCCTCATCTGACAAAAATGAGTATGAAAATTTCTACTACACCAATGTCAGACTCAGGCAAACATGTACTAAATATATGCTAACACTCTTACAACGCAAGACATAAGGCTTTGTCTCCAACAGTATTTAGTCTTGAAGAAACAAGTGGAATTCACTAATACAGTATGCAGTAAATTTGAGCACAATTCATTAGAGTTCCATTTTCTTTTACATCCAGTTTTGTTTATATTTAAGTGTTCTACTCTTTATTAAGTACATAATCTTGTAATAAAGAAGAACAGTATTTTATTATTTTGGTTCCGAAATCTTCCCTACCTTATATAGTAATACTTATTTCAGTGCTTCTTAAACTCTTTTCCTAAACGAAGAGCGAACTCATACTCCAGTCCTATAGACAGGGAGACTGGGAATATGGCTGAACAGTCACAAATCAAAGTTTATTTTAAGTCTTATGCACCATTTTCCAAAATGCATGTAAATTTTGCTTGATAGTCCATAATTTATCTGTATTTGTTTTAATATTAAAGAGCCTTTTCAAAGACCTCTCTGTAAACCACTGTGCACCCTTGAAGAGAAGCTTGGATTCAATCAATTCAATACAATTTCAATTCCAGTTTTGATTTATGTTAACCCTTTCGGTACAGGTGCTGGATATATC
Source organism: Macrotus californicus (assembly GCA_007922815.1). Lineage (NCBI taxonomy): Eukaryota > Metazoa > Chordata > Mammalia > Chiroptera > Phyllostomidae > Macrotus > Macrotus californicus. The sequence goes on from VMDR010003326.1 coordinate 55,018, forward strand.
TGGCGCCCATCTGATGACCTGTGTGGACAAGCGCCGGATATATCCGGCATCCAAGTGGCAATCCGTGCGTGCAAACAACATCTACAGTTGGTAAAATTCTATTCTGTTTTACCGGTGTATTATATTTTTATAGTATATATAGTTTTGTATATC